>LVVV01432347.1:0-17254 GCA_001676325.1 Amphinemura sulcicollis
AACGAAAACTTAACGTAATGCTTATACCATCATCTCACACACATTTTTTTCAACGGCCTAGATGCAGTTCCAAATTTAGGATATGAGACTTCAGGTCCAGCGCCTAGACGCTGCCCGCAGAACAAACCCGGCTCTCCCACCGAAGTGTTCTCAATATTATTTTTTAGCACGTTTAAAAGTAAGTCCTGGAAGATTAAAAAAAGCCTAGTGTCGATGTTAGAATTTTGTGCAAGACATATTCTTCGTGTAAATAGCTTTATTTGCCGATCAATTGGGATGGAAACACACCGTACTTTTTGAGTACATCAACCTGACATGCATACCTTAGCCTTGTATTTAATCACGTTTAAGTTTTTTGGCACCACCCAACAAAGGTAGGAGCCTCATAATTCAAAAATAGTGTTCGCTTTTTTACGTTATGACAGCATTATTTTATCTTTTTCGTGGAGTTTTTATCCTCTAAAAATACTATTCACGTTATAATACACGTACTTTCATAAATACTTATAAATATAATGGACATAGATAATTCTATAGCTAATAGCTGGAGAGAGTTAATTGATATCGAGTCAAAAACGCGAAAAAAAATCGAGAAAAAATCAAAAGTTGCAGATGTCAACTTCTTGCGAACAGCATTTCTAAAAACCGTATCTAACACTTACAAGAATGCTTTAATATATGCGTTATTTTTGGAAAAGTTGTCATCAGTGAAGTTATAGTATATACTTTAAATTTTTGTGATCATAGTATACGTCAAAAAATAGCCTCAATGACTCACGACATGATATAGACTGGATACACGTTTACTTCAAGCTCAAATCTAAAAATATGTTGTACATGACACGATAAAAATCACATAGTCTTCGGAAAACCACCCCTCCCACTTCAAAAACGAGTCACTTTCGCAGGAATCGGACTCAACCGCTTCTCTTTCTTAGAGGTGGCCAGCAGATCCTGGGACCGGCCTTCCTCTCCTTGTCCCTCTGCCATCGCCACATACGAGTACCCCTCCACATTTTGTGTCCTTCGTAAACTTTTGATCGGACTGAGATACGCGCCGTTCCGACTCGCCTCTTTAGCTTTCTCGTCGTCGTTCTGATAGGAGTGCGATTCACTGTCACCGGCACCAACCTCTTCGTCAGGAACATCCTGTATCTCCACCAACTTCACAGTCTTTGGCAAGAGTTGAATGGACTCGGAGGACGCACTTGCTTGTTTTGTCTTCGGGCTTCTTCGGCTAGTATTCTGAATTAGTTGTAACGTCTCAGGAATTATGGTAGAGTCTTCTTGTGTGGTCAGGCAGTCCATACTTTGGAGTAGTTGTCGAGTTTCTGATCTGCTGATCGTTGAGTATTGCACTGCTGAAGTCTCTTCGAGTATGGTCGTCAGTGAGTCTGGTTTTTCAGTATTCCGAGTGCTGCTACTGTTGTTGTTGCTGCTGTTGTTGTTGTTGTTGAAGAGGAGCGGATTGGTCCAGAGGGGCGTTGATTCGATCTGCGAAGTGAAGTAGGTGCGGTTGTGGACGATCCGAGGGTTGAGGTCTAGGTACTCCACGCCGTCCTCGAGCATGCGTTCGAAGATGAGGGTGAGGTCGTGGAATGAAGGCCGAGTGCTGGGGTCTTCTTGCCAACAACCGTTCATCACATCGTAGCTGAGAACAAACCAAAGCATGAGCGAGGTCAGCAAGTATTTGGTGTATCGAATCGTCAAGGCCAATCGATCGGGGTCGTTCTTTGCAATTTTGTCGGCGCAAAGTGCGCTACCAAACAGAGAATTAGAAATATCATCTCGTAATTATCTTGCCGCTTTAAGCTTTTGTATTTTTGTCAATACACCTGATGTATTTTAGTAGCGAATACCAACCGAAATTGACTCATAAGAAATTTTATATTCCAGAGAAATGAACTAAAATCCATTACAAGTTACTTACAATATCAACAAATATCAAGTAAGTCTTAAGTCATGCCATTTTGTGATACCATAGTATCCATAGTGGATCCATAGATCCATAGTGGAAAGTTGGTATGTTTTTTCAGACTCCTTTAAAATATTGCAATACGCAATGCAGAGAAGAAAGCAAGATTCAATAATCATTTGTTGGCTTTTTCCCGGTCACTTTTATTTTCCGTCCTGGACACCAAAACCAAGCTCGTCCATCTCACATCGATTGAAACTGAACCCAGTTTTCTATCTCAATCTCGTACTGCAATCCATCAGCAACAAGATTGAAACAAGATTAAAAAGCTCTGCGATAGTGGCCACCGAACGGTCTTTACTCACAGCTGACTGGAGCAGTTCTCGGGACGTTCCATCCGATAGCCGGCCCTCAGCAGGTGGAACAGGTTGTGCACCGCGACGCCGGGGTAGGGCGATGCCCCCAAGGTCACCAGCTCCCACATGAGCACGCCGAAGCTCCACACGTCAGACTTGCTCGTGTACATGTGGTCGGCCAACGACTCCAAGGCCATCCACTTGACGGGAACTGCGGGCAAGGGTGCATGTAGGCAAGGGTGCATTGTATACATTGTGCATTGGAGGCAAGGGTGCATTGAAGATATTGTGCATTCAAGACAAGGGTGCATTGGAGGTAAGGTAGCATTGGAGGCAAGGGAGCATTGGAGGCAAGGGAGAATTGGAGGCAAGGGTGCATTGGAGGCAAGAACGCATTGGAGGCAAGGGGTACAAAATCTTAGTGGCAGACGGTGGAAAATGTGAGACTGATGAAAGGAAATAGCAGACAATGTTCAACGTGGCCCAAAGATGGCAAAAGTTAGGTGCAATTTAATTCTTTTTGATTCGTTAGGACGCTTTGCGTCATTATGGAAGGATTTCAAAGGATTTCAAACGAGGTACTTTATTCTCAGGGCAGACCGAGCATAGTCAGCAAGTACTTTAAATAACAATAGAAAAACTTGATCCAGAGACCAGAGGGATGGCCTATGAAGTACCCAGGTAGCTATAAACATACACATTTCTACATTTTAATTTAAAGAATTGGTTGTAGTGTTTATACATCTCATAAAAAGGCCGTCTTTACTTAATTATTCCGCAAACCACATTGCGATCAGCAAGTAATGTCGGTGTGAAGGGGAGTGATCAGTAATGGTGACAGTAATCACTCTTCGGCTAATGTAATTGTGTTAGTAGCTATAGGTACATGCTTTCTGGGGGTCGGTAAATCATTTAAATAATGCCACTGCAGAATACTGAACTATCTCCATCGAGAATTTTGTTATGTATGTAGTTTGCAAAGTCAATGTACACTCGTGGACACACCTAAAAACCGCGGGTGTGATCACCTCTACGAGCATACGAGAGCAATTTCGTTTGATTGCTGTTCTGATAGAATTGTTGGTAAGTTTGTCGATTGTTTGGTTGTTTCATTGACAGAACGCACTTCGTGGAACGCGGCGTTCATTGTCCAATCAGCAATCGAGGCGAATTGATTGGCTGTTTGTTTTTCCGACGCATCTACACCGAGGTGATTATCGTGACGTTAAATGACACAACTGTGATTAAGCCAATGTAATTAAATGTTCTGAACAAGGTTGCTGATGTTTCAAATACCATTGTTGCGTTGATAACATCGTTATACACAAGGGTAGTTGAGAGCATCAGCCACCTTAATTCGAAGTTTTCTCCAATAACAAGGTTGGCCAGTAAAACGAAATATAATTACACACTCGGGACAGCCACTAACATTTTCTCATCTCTAAAAATCGATCGATGTCCTACAAATTAAGCGCAGGGGTCGCATAGAACTAAATTTACCGCCGTCCGTTCACTTTCTATGGTAAACTTTCTCATTCGCTATCTAAATTGCCTCACCGTGTGTTGCTATATTAGACGCATAAACAAAATGAATGTCTGGGACGCGGGTCGTCATTAGTGGTTACCTCGTCCTTTGCTGCGTTTGAGGTACGCGTCGTCCTCGTAGACGTCTCTCGTGAGGCCGAAGTCGGACACCTTGCACACGCCGCCGGTGGCCACAAGCACGTTCCTAGCAGCAAGGTCTCGGTGCACGAGCTTGATGTCGCTCAGGTAGGACATGCCCTGGGGAAGAGACAAGGTCCGTGAGCACACAGCTAATCTGTAGCTACTTTTCATTGATAGTATATATCACTTGTGAATTACTTCAATCTAGCTAGGCGTTGATGGACAATGTTTGAACAAAGCCGTCGTGACTTCTGGACGGTTCGAATACAGCAGGCGATTCACTTCCAACTGGTTTGTATAACTGCTTATAATAGGACGAATTAGCATTACAGATTGGCTCAGGAAACACCCACAGGTTGGGTTCGAACCTTTTGACTTGAATCGACTAGAAGTAGTTTCTAAAACGCTAGCTGCTCACTGCACTTCAATTTGCAGGTTCATTGCTAACGGTTAATTACCTACCTTTGAAATCTGCCATGCGAATGAGAGGATGTCTCTCGGTGTGCATGGGGACGTGATAGACTCCTCCACTTCCCGGCTCGCTGAACCGGAAACGGATAAAGAAGACGCCGAGTCGAAGGAGCAAGGGATGCGACCGTCCGATTCTAAATGGCGGCTCTTTCGCAAGTAGTTTCTGGAAAAAGTCAATGCGACAGGCAACTGTTACATATGAAAACCACTGGCAAGAAAACTGTCGGATGTCACTTTCTGATATTCATCTTGATAGCTCATAAATTTCTCTTCAATGATCCATGCCTCTGTTTGCATTGCGTGGCGGGAATAAAACAAGTCACCGATGCGTTAATTTATTCCATTCCAAACCTTGTCTTATCGCCAAAGAGATGAATTTGAAAAACTTTTGAACGAATTTTACGCTCGAGCGAAATTGAAACCCTCTATTCGGCAAAACTAAAGTTCGAATCGGTTCTGCACTATACATCTTTCTCTCGTGGTAACTTTGCTCGGCGATTTCTCTCTGCCTGTAAGTTCGCGTACCTCAGCGAGCCGTGCTGGGCGTACTCAATGATGAGGTAGACTGGCTGGGAGGTCGGGATCGTGCAGGCACCGAGCAGCTTGACCACATTGGGATGAGAAACTTCCTTCAGCAGCTGGTATTCGGAGAGCAAATCAGCCATTTCCACCGAGCTCGCGTCTTCTTTGAGTGTCTTGACGGCCACAGTCGTCATGCCTGAGGATGGAAAACGAAAGCTGTAGACCATAATCAAGTTCTGTGAAGTGTGATGATTCAATTTATGTTATCCGTCGTTGTTTTTGTCTCCGTGTGTTGTGTCTGGCTGATTCAATGTCTCAAAAATATGATGCTACTAGAATGGAACGGAACTGTATTGGATCGTGTGCACAATAAATGTCTCACAACAAACACGCGTCGTTGCCTATAAAAACAATGTGTGTGTTTTTCTATTCGTCCTGTTCAAGGAGAGCGAAACAAACACAAAAGAACAACACAAGAACTTACAAACAAAGTAACTAATATCACTCTGCTAGCTGCAATTTGCTCTAAGACTTTATTAATACTGAATGGCAGATAACGAACTGGCGAACTTGGATTGATCAGGCCGTTCGCATAGTTCGACCAAGTTCGCCAAGGAATCAACGCTCGACGTCGCCGTCGCGACGCAGTATTAATCATCCCGGCTATTCACAGAGCGTTCATTGTGTCGTGTCGAGGACAAAGGGCTGTTGCTTCGAAAAGATCAGCGTAGTTTTTTCCCTCCCTTCGACTCAATCAAGAAAATTCGCCGGGCGAGCCTTGTATTCATCGCGGCTTAGGAGAAAGGCATCGACATTGAACAGTTTAGAGGATTATTTGCTGATTAAAAGTTACTCGCCGGAAGCCTTTTTCGTTTTATTCTTTCATTAAACACAACGAACATTGTGTTCGTATTTTTTTGGAGCTAAAAGTGTTTTTAATATTAAACATGACGTTTTAATTGGGTGTTGGGGTCGAATAATTACCCACATCCAGAAAGACTTTACTGTACAGACAGTACTCAAATTGCAACAGAATCATTGAAAAGACTGAATACATTCTAGAAAATTTCTCACCATTCACGATTCATAGCTTTAAGATTAAGTATTGATATTGATTAAGTTTCAAAAAATGCCATCTCTTCTAAACGCATTTAACACATAGACATTTCTATTAAAATTTCCCTCATATAGTGTTATCTTGAACGCTTTTATCTATGCCCTTAATTCTTTCAAGTTTATCCTTTATAGTTCCTCATTTCATTGAAATTTCGTTATCTATCAGTCATAATCATTCAGAAAAGTATTAGAGCATTTGCCATTCATTACGTCGGCCAGTTCCCTCGTATCGCCAGTGTCTGCATTGTAGGGCATGCCAGAACAATAGCATGTGCTAGCAGTTGGTCATCCTTCAATTTCATCCTACGTCCTGCCCCACAATTTAATCTCCTCTGTCTGGCCCATGGATTCCAGCTGCTCCAGACAAGGATGGTCTGGAATTTATATAATAATAAAGTCCACGGCTTTTAGCAGCAAGCGTTTAATGGTGAATAGTAAACAGTGGAAACGAGGTCCTCCGTCTGATGTCTGTCGGATGTGATTCGCGGTGACAAGCTTTGCCACTAAGTCCTCACAGTTTTGCGCCGCGACGCTCGCTGCGTGAACTCAATTAAATGAAATTCCCAGCGTCGGAGTTCAATTCAGTTCTCATTGTGCGAGATATGCGGCAAAATGCCTGCTTGCTCGGTGTTTCTATCTCAATATTGAAATCAACATTTTAAACGCTGCGTTAAGTCTTCAGAGAGGCTGAACTGAACGAATGCAGAAACTTCTTTGGAATATCGAAAAAAACGGCATCTCTATTTTATTCAAAGTGTTTGCGAATCTAGTGAAATAAAAGTTAGAGATCTCCCGAGAGCACAGGGTATTAAGAAAATGATTGAACCAGCAACTTTTGCAGACGTTTGCTCCTTTTCGAATGACGTTTCGGCGAAAATGAGAGGAGTGGGCTGAAGTTTCCCTATGCCTTGCCTTGTAAGGCAGCGATGAAGGAAACAAACAATAACTTTTGACGGTTATATTTGATCTATTAAGGAGGCAATGAGACCAGAAGTCAGATCGGCGAAGATTCTTTTATCGCAAACGCAAACACACGCATGCAGACCTTAAATAAGGAGAGAGATCAATGTGAGAGCTTATATGTGAAAGCATAAAATTATATGACAGCTCGAATCACGACTGTTTCCCCAGAATTCGATAGGAAATAAAAAAATCGAAAAAGATATTTTGCTTGGAGAGTCCCTTTCAGTTTTCTTTTATTGTATTAAGGGGCAATTTACAATTTTCTCAAAGAAAATTGAGACACCCGTTTGTTACAGATTTCCAATAGCCTACATCAAGGAAGAACACAAATTGAAAGAAAAGTCTCTTCAAAAACTTTCCTTGGCCATGTAGTACATTTTATCGACGCATTGGTTCCAATGGTGTCGCGACTCGATGCTTCAAGTTCTTACCTGGCTGGCCCGCGATGTTGGTTGCCCTGGCCCGCAGCACTCGCCCAAACTCCCCCTCGCCCAAGGTCTGTTCGATGACCAATTGCCCTCGGGGAAACTCCCACTTCGGGTCGGGCTGCAAACCAAATTGTTTGCTTCAACATCTACATTGAAGATCGCATCTGCACCAACGTTGGAAGGCGAAATCTTTCTGTGCCTGTGCACGATTCGACTTAACAACCGCTTTTATTTTCTACATGGAGATATTCTATGAAAGGTAACAGTATGCGCATGCTCGCATTCAGATACAGTCAGGATTTCTACGCCACCACATCAGTAAAATATAATAAATGCAATTAACTCATTTCTAGCCTGCATCTGGGTACGAATTCAAAGCGCCGTTGCTCCGTTAGCCCACACTTGCAAATTTATCTTCTCGACAGCTAACGGCATGCATTCCCTTGGCATTTCAGCCCCTTGGTTTGCTACACACATAACAACCTGTGCCGCGTCTCAGGGGTGCTTTTGTGTCGACCACATCAGCTAGGGCGCAGAGGAAACGACGAGGCAGACACATTAGCGGGATGATTAAACGAATGGTGTTTAGAAGACAAATTGCTTAATGTAACCTGAGCTCAGTAGTTGTTGAAGCGCGCGCGTGTATGACATGGCATTATGTCGGGAAATTATTGAGGACAAGGACCTAATGATTGTGTCAGGGCCAGGTTTAGACAATGGAAACATTAAATTAAGTGAAGATGTGCTCTTAAATACCTCATGCGTCAAATATTGCGCAATAAGCATTTGATTTTAAAACCCAAGCGTGAAATCCATGTTGCTGTGTATGTGCGAAGGTTTCTAGTCGATAGTGTCACTTGAGTCGCGTGGGCGTCGCGCTTTCAACGCCTTTCAGCGCTCGCCGTCCCGAGAAAAAGTACCTTTAGCGAAACCAATGTCCCACGGAATCCACATCTTTAGCTTTAAGTACCTTCTTTCAATTAGAATTCGAGCTTCGATCGTAAGGGAAACTCAATAAAACCGCCGACTGCCCTGGAAAGATGTGTCTTTTATAGTACCGCACAGTGTGGGCGTTGTATTGTTTTACGTTGGCGTCCAGAGCTAGAGCTTCGGAATGGAATCGAAAATAAATATTTATCTTTTGCGATCACAAATTTCCCGGAGTAAACACTTAATACCCTCAAAAAAGCAACCGTCGTCTCTATGGGCTACCTCACCATTTTCCTCTGGCTGGGAGATGTGGTTGTCGTGACGGCAGACTCGAAGTTTAGCATCTGGCTCCCTTGCTGGGAGCGCGCGACGTAATCCGAGGGGATCCCCGACAGAGAGGCCGCGCTTCCCACACATTTTCGATCACGCCGCTCTTTCGCCGCCTTGCTACAACGCGGGTCAAACAAGCACACGTCGTAGTCTCGCCACACAACACGGTGCTATTAATTTTAACGACGCCTAGGGAGCTGGAGAGGCGTCGTTAAGCTACTTCCGACTAATACGTGAACAATAGTCTTCTTGGGGGCAACGTGATTTGGCTGTAGAGAACACATTACCTGTATCTCCACGCGAAGCAGAAGACGAAGACGACGACGAGGATGCTGACTCCCAAACTGCTAGCGATTAGGCAGTCAGTGCCGCAAACTTGCTGGTCAGAGGCTGCAAGGAGCGAAATGCATTCAGCGACGATGCAGCTTTGTACTTGCCGCATGGTGAAATCTGATTGTCAGTACTTTCTAAACATTTCGCCATGCACTTTTCGTAGAAATATATTACATCTTGATCCCTGCGGTAAGACTTGCATAAAGAAAGGCACAAGGAAATGAATGCAAGCGCTGAGCGGGATGCATCTCACCTTTCTTAGCGCTGACGTTGTGCAGCGAGGTCGTGTTCACTTCGATCGGCTGCACTGTACTCGTCTTCAACTGCTTGGGCTCGCGCGCCATGCAAATGCAAACAGCGCGTCGATCGCACGTGCACACGCCGCTCCCGCTGTAAATCCCGCGCGTCCAAGAAAGGTTGCTCTGCGGTTTGATGCCGAAATTCACCCCTTGCGCTGCAAACGCGACGAAATGAAATAAAATCCTGTGGATTACGGACGAAGACACGAAGCTGCGAAGCTGCAAAGATTTGAAATGAGATAAGATCTTACTTGTGCAGTCTTGGGGACAAAGCAACGGGTTCTTGTCTTCCAACGGATCACAGATACGATCAGGGCAGTGGGTCACGTTCGGTGTGCAAGTCGGATAGCTTTTCGACGGTCCGTTGTTGGTTGTGATGTTCCCTTTGTCTCGCCACTGGCAGCCTCGGCTTCCATTCGATGCTGCCAATGTAATAACTACCGTTAGAGCACACTCACGTTTCGGAAGTTAACTAGACGATATGTTTGGACGTTAAGCCCCTGGAATCGCTTAAAATTCCGTACCGGAGCTGCCGAGGCCGCACAACTCGACGCACTTGGTGGGGCTGGTTTGTTCGGCGCAGTGCGGCCAGTCTGTGACCCTCCTCCAGTTTGCTCCGCACTGTTCCGACGTGATGTTCAGCAGGGTGACGAAGACGCGTTCGAAGCCCACCGAACCGTTCACCTCCGTCCACTCCACGGTCAGTCTGCGAGCAAGCAAGGATGAATGTGTCTGTCCTTGTCTTGGCTTTTAACTTAATATCGAAATGGAAACTGTTAACGAGACTCTCGTAACTGAGTTGGAAGAAATCTAACTCGAATCTATTTTATTAACAGCTTATTTTCCGCCGGAGTGTTTTTTAACGAGGCTTTCCCAGCCAACAAAGCTTGAGCATTGTGCGAGTCGATAAATTCCAGAGCTGGAATGAAGCTTGCTTCGGAAGAAGAAAACAACGCCACAATGAGATAAAAGCTTGCCACGATACCCGTACGTGGATCCAAACATACAGCAGCACATGCAAGCAGAGAAGGGAATAGATCCATATTTGCACTTGACTTGTCGCAAGTGTGAAGAAAAGCCATGCTCTGATAGCAGAGCGATGAACCGTTCTTCTCTGTAAGAAGATGTTAGTGCAATGCATGTGAATACATGGTATATTTGCCGTGCAGAGGATACGTAGGTACGGCTACACGGTTCTATCTCTAAAGCTTCACCGGATATGAAAAAAGTTATAAAAAACTACAAATCTCCTTACGTTATGTTTTCATACGTGGAGTTACGCAACACCGTGGCGTTGCCTACGTAAACGATGCCTCCTAGATGCGTGATTTCGAACGCTCCGTCTGGTGGATCCGATGTCATCGTGTAGATGGCGTGGTCGCCCTTGGGTGCGACTTTGGGTGTCCCTTTGGATCCGCCCTTGTTCCCGCCCGCTGGTACGTTGATCATCTCGCCCTTGGGCTGAACGACACGAGCGTACGGCGACGCGCCGCGATGCAAAGTCACGTGGCTTGGGTAGCGAGTCGACGTAGCGGAGCGCTCCGAGCGAGGCCTTGGGTGCTGACCTTCTGTCAGAGGAAGCGCCCTCGGAGGAGCGACGTATGAAGTGTTGTCAGCGTGCAGGCGGATTGTCAAAACACCCTGAAATTTTTCAAACCGCTCTTTAAGCAAACTATGTATCGATTAACCATGAAGTTGTGGTGACCTACAGGAGCAAGTCCGTTAGCACGGACTTGGCATCAAGACCACATTGGATCAATGATATGAACTGGCCCGTTCATTTCAATAAAGAACTAATAAGAAGTTACAGGACGCTAGCTTATTCTTTAAAATAATATCAACTTTCCTGTCGGGAATGACTTTATTAAAAAAAATACCCAGTACATAAATGAAAAAGCTGAAAAGAGCCTGTATATATCGCCGTACCGAAGGGGATGTCAAATTTTAAAATGTCAAAATGTCACTACCGAGGGAGTAATATCAACATGGAGGAGCGGGTAATTTCACAGGAAGCTGACGACTGGGATAGTGGGGATATAAAAGGACACTGGCGGGTTGTTATAGCTCGTGGCATGGCTGCTTCAATATTGGTCCAACGAATTTTTTTCTTGCAGCTCGGCCTATATGAAAAGTAGCAATGTGTGCGATCATTTGTACGGTTGCATCCGTTCAACTTCCGTTCGCACTTTGTTTACCCGCCTAATGCACGTTTTATTGCATGGCATCATGAAAGGAACATGAGGCTAGCAACATCACTCGCCGAGCTCGAGGCTTTTAAAAGGAACAAAAAATCTAATAAATGAATCGCGAGATTTTTCTAACATTTCCTTTTCCGCGGCCATATTTCATGCGGTACTGTTTGGCAGCGCAGTGTTTTTCTAGCTATTTCGTTTTCGAACTGAAATTGAATGAGCATTACGACTGATCCAGCATTGTGCCGACGTGACATGCGTCGCCGGCAGTTGTTTGGTGAACACGGACGTCTCTTGATTGGCCACTACAGCTGGCACAAATTACACACCAATCATGCGGTTGACAGATCCGGCCGTCCAAGAGTGCGGGAGCGATGTAATAATAATAACACAGAGGATGACCGCTGTCCGCGACAGGGGGAAGATGGCTCGGTATTTGTCTAAGGAGGGTTGGCATCATAGTATCCACATGTTCCCATGTGAGGGAATGAACTGAGTTTGACCCCAAACTCCAATCCATCATTTGTGTGTCATTTTTGATGGATCGAATTTACATCATGTCGCCGATATCAATTTTAGCTGATTAAACTTCGTGTTTCACTTTTATCAAAAGCGGGAATGCTTTGTATTTGTACTATACATGCACATTCATGGCAGCTATTTCGCTTTTCAGAAAATCATTTCATTTTGATTCCCTGTATTAACAAGCTAGTACGTATTGCAGACTTCCTCCAAATCAGGCAGCTTTGAGTTACTGATTTCCGATTGATTTAAAGGCTTTCATGTGCGCAAAATATCATTAATTATGAGCAGAATTGTTGTGATAATATGCAGATATATCAAGTTTAAATTCAAAATTACAACGAAACGACACACGAAAGAGTAACCATGTGTATCCCCTACGCAAATAAAAGTCAATGAAACTTTCACGATAAAATTGTATATCTTAGGCCCAAATTTGTGCGTAAAAAGCGGAAGTAATGGGATTCAATTCGTTTAAAAAACAAAGAATTACGCATATGGAACTCGGATCATTAACGTGACAACCTACACCACACGCATGACACGTCGAGTGCACGCACTGTCACGCACGCCGGGTGAAATGCGTGCGGTCGTAGTATGTGCGTGAAGTCAACAATCTCAGTCCCAGGGTCGATCCAGGGACGCTGATAAGAGGCGATGTCGACTCGCGAACTCTGAAAGGTGGGCAAGGAGGCGGGAACCTCGCCGGGGTGAATGCGATTTCATCGTGTGTATTACATAAAGAGAGGTCCAGGAACTAAATCGCATGTGCTGCCGTGTCGACGCCAGTGGCCGGGCACAGAATAATGAAGCACATGCAGGCCACGCTTTGGTTTGGCGTGTATACATTATAGCCATTCGATACGTCGCCGACGACGCCGCATTGCGGAGAAAGTGGGTACCTATACCGTGTGAGACCACCTTAACATTTTAAGTGTGCATTTTTAGGGCTATTTACTGTTTTGTTTTGAAAGAAAACTGGTAGGTGTAAAGTCTGAAAAATAATGCGCGCTTGTTTTCTGAGTTTGAGAACTAGAAGCATCTCTAAAAGCTTTGAGTCATCAATTAGAAGATGCAAAATCTTAATTATTCGTTTACGATGCCACGGAATGGAAATAATGGTTAAGCACCAATATTATAGTTAAAAATTGAAGTCTTCGATGCGGCAAGTTTTGCTGGATCCTCATGCGAGGGGTAAAAAGCGATCGGTTAATGTATGCTTTTTGTAACCAATGTAACAGCTACGTTGGCTGGCTTTATGGTGTGACATCTTTCACTAATGCTTAAGTTTTTATCGTCTTGCAATGAGTTATGGATTTTGGAAACTTGAAACTCTTGGCAATTTGCCTTTGGTGGAGGTGCCGGGGTCAGGATTCTGCCAGCTGCGACTGAGGGTGGGACTATGGGTGGGTTTACTTACCATATGTTCGTCGCATTTACTGTGTGTGGTAAGAGGCAGTGTAATTATTAGCGCACGCTCAAAATTCAGATAATATTGAAAGAATGATAAAATAAGTTGTAGCTTTACCTAATTAAATGCAGTTATTTTCATTGGGATTTGACACCGTAAATAACTTTTCATGCGGAATCCAGAGCAATGAACTGGTAATGCGGGAATGGAGGCAACCCACGATAGAGTTCACATTCATGTGACCACGTAGATTGTGTTTTAATACTAAGCTTCACCTCAATCGGAATTTGCTCGAGCGTCCCACGAAACTCGGATCGCCTGTTAGCTTGGGTGGATGTGGGAATTTCGGTATTCCATTTAGTGAGATATTTTCGCTTTAAATTGGTCACTCTGGCCCAAAGGTAATTTGCGATCGGTTGGCCTGGAATCATTTTAACATATTTGAGATCCGCGTATGGGCGTGTGGGCGTGTGGGCGTGCAGGCGTTGCGCTTTGCGCCTACCTCGTTCCGATGCTTTTAATAAAACTGACACAGTTTCCAGCGAAATGATGGAAATAAATAAGCAATGCTAAAACAACATGTGTGAGTTTCATTGAATAAATTTATGCCGGGAGTAATTCAATCATTGTTATTTTAATTGCAAATCAACAGCAAATATCAACAGTAACTAAACAGAGTACAAATTTCTGATACCGACCTACGTAAAAAAGATCCTGCCATGCTATTGGCAAAATTGAGGCATGCACTCTTTGCAAATCAAACGCCACATGTGTTATTACCTGTCTTTTTTAGCACTTAGGTGTGATAAGGTTAAAGGTTGCGGGGCATATGTGCCGGCTCTGTGAGCTGAAGACCTTGGTTCGAGCCCTATCTGGTGTAGATGCTTTAGGAGGACACATAGCTGTGTATTGACAAGGTGATAAGCAGCTCGACAAATTGCCAAACAATGTCTGCTCTTGGGAGACAGCTGTTTTTCTGTCAGAGATTGCGACTTGCACGACGTGGAACTCGACGGCAAAGTTCCCAGTCGGGCTAAAAAAACCAACCTATCATTAGAAATAGATTGATTGCAAAAGTGAACAAGGTGCGTGCTTAGCTTTTTTCCGAGTGCTAAAATGGCGACACAAAGTTTTCAAAAGGGTTTCTAAAATAACCATTGGAAATAATTTAGCATGATGATTACATATCCAAATTCCAAACACATGATCTGTGCCGGCTAGCTCAGGCCTATGTGCTTTGCGTCTCTAGTGTTTCTAATCAAACGATTGCAGATATATTAATACATTCCCAAAGCTTGTAGATAGTACGAAAGTTACACTGCTTCAAACGGAATGCTTTCTTAATTGGAAGAATTTCTGTTTGCCTTTGTGATCTTGAAAATTGAGTGAAATTGAGTTGTGTAGGCAGGCAGTATAAGGGTGATGTGTGCGCAAGTTGTGAAGATTCCAGCACGAATTGAATTAACCTTTCTCAAAGAGTTGACGAGCTACAATGAATTTAATCTAAAGTTTTCATTGCACCCCATCTTTTGTCAAACAAATAGACGTCTATAGCGTTACTAAGAAAGTGTTTCTTCTGACGCAAGACGCGTTGGTACATATATAGGTACTTGAAAATGATATTTTACACATTCCTAACTTTGACATTTGTTAATTCAGGACACGGACCAACGCGAGGTGGCTGTTAAATTTTATAACAACTTTCTCCAATCGATGGCTATAACATAACAGCTTAGATCCAAGCAGTATTTATTCATGAATCATGTTCAAAGTATCAGTATTACAGAATGCTTTCCATCCGCCGTTTTCAGGCGATATCGGTTGATCCTTAATTTGACAAGAAACGTGTTCCATTTCCAAACTACGATCAGAACGTTTGAACGTTTGAACTTTCAACTATTGAAACAGCATTTTATCCCAAAGTCTTTCATCCATAGTTCTTATCGATGCATTAAAAGTTTCATCAAAGAGACCCGAACCGCTCTTTTTCCGTGCGTATCGGCGCGTGCGTCGTCTCGGCGTGGCGTGAGTCAAGAACTTGTATAGGTACCCAGAAGTGTCGAAGTGTGTACCGTTTCGTGGGCGATCACGGCGGTTAACAAGAAACTAGATTTGGATCTGATATATCCACGCTTCGAAAGGGATTGGAAGCAATCGTGGGGAAGTAACGCTAACTGTATCATGCCCGAGTTATTCTTGCAAGAATTCTCGTTGCAAGTGGGCGTATGTAGTGGTATTAACCTGTAATAAGTTGCAAGCACATGCAAACACGAGTCTAGGTACCACCTAGACCTCCGTGCTGTGTGCTGAATTATTTACCCGCGGATGTTGATGGCAACCGTAAAGTTCATCCGCGAAATTTATGATTACAATTTAAATATATCTTTCAGTCGGAAAGAAATATGGAGTTTCGTAGTCCTTTAGTAAAGAGAATATTATAAATAAACGAATAACAGAAATTCAGGAACATTTTTGGGAACGGCAAGTTTGCTCCGCTCCGAATGAAACATCTCTATGGAGAAAACGGAGGGGGTTCTCTACATCGGCGTGGTATATACTTCTGCTTCTCTGCCCTTTACCCAACGTTTATCTACCTAGTTACGTTTGTGTTCTAGATTTTTGCCAGGCAAATTATCTCCTCTTTTTGAATTCGCTCCGTGCAGTATACATAGTGGCTTGCACACAGAAAACAAGTAATACGAAGCGTGCCCAGAGATAAAAGCAAATGTCAATGGCTGTGGTGTACTGCTATTAAATCGCGGAAAGTTCGTAGCTAAAACTAAAATTAAATATTTCTAGCATAACCGACTTCATTTCAAATGTTCTTGTTTCTAGTTTCTAGTTTCGAGCATTTTATGTTTCTGATGTGCTCTAATTAAGTTACTGCATTGTGCATGTTGTTTATTTTTATGGAAAGTGTATCGTCCATAAGGGTAACGGATACATATAGGCACTGCCTAAAAGCAGCTCTGCTGTGAAGCAACGCGAGTTCTGGCGAATTAGTTTTCCAACAATACAAGCTGTTTCAGTTTGTCCCGGGGCCCACATATGCGAGCGCATGCCTTTCTTTCTCTAAATCCGTTCAGCGTACACAAGAGATGGGAAAAATGCGTCGGGTGGCTTTGAGCCTCAATCCTCTAGAAACATTGAAACGGGCGACAGTGGGCGCTTGAATTTCAAATTAAGAGCCATGCTAACTTTTTTGTTCGCCAGAGACAGAGCAATGCGCGGTGGCACTCCGTTGGAAAAACATACCATTTGGGACAAAAAGTTTTTTTCAAAGTTTTGAAACTGAATGTCAATTTGAGATGCCAACTGTAGCAGGGTCGTCTTTGACAACACATTCAACTGACGACATCTCAAAGAGAGACATCGTCTGGGTTATTGGAGCATAAACATCAAATCACTTGTCGTAAACTATTTTCCGTTCGAATGCAAAACTGTAAAACAAATAGCTAAATTGCTAGTTTTGTACCCAATTCGTTCTCTGGAAACTATTTACCTTCAACTGTACGCGTGGGATGCACCCTGTTTCTGTAGCATAGTTTTGTTATTTAGCATTAGAGAGACGTTAACAGCCATGAAAGATAACAAAATGTTTATTTTCATACTGAATTGATTCGCAGCCGCAAGGCGAAAACCTCAATTCCAATACTTTATTTCTTCAATCTACCAATCAACTGAAAGTTCCCCTTGCCACTTCCAGCCATTAGTTAAGTCTCGTTTAAAATGACAAGAACACCGTCCAGCGTGTCGGGCGCCGTGCAGTAAGCCGCATTAGGCCACGAGGGGGGGGGGGGG
>LVVV01432348.1:0-17315 GCA_001676325.1 Amphinemura sulcicollis
TTGGAAAGTGCAGTTGCAAACTTAATAATAAAATCTATTGCCCATTGCGAGTTTTCGTAATATAAACCAGTTTCAACTAATGAAATGAATTTTGCTCACAAAAAAATAATGGATGCTTTGTATGATGCTTCCAGCACATTACTTTTAAGCCTCTTAGGTACTATTCTTTCTTAATAAGGAAGATGAAGTAAATAACATTTTTGCCTTGTAATTAAATGATCTTTTGATTAAAAATTTTGCCACTCGCATAAGGTTTGGCTGAAAACAAATTCCACACTACCAAACCAGCGCTGTCGCTGCCCTCAGATTGGAGGCTCCGTGTGGCAGTGAACTGCTCGAACGTTTTGCGGGGCATGACGCAACGCAGGCGTTTGCGGCAGCCACGCACTCCCCTTCCGCGCGCGAAACCATGCAACGGTTTCTCGTGGGCCACTATATGGTGCCGGAGCACGAGGCAGTCGTCGTTGCGGACAACAGTACGTTCATTTTACCGTCGGATCGGATCGATGTCACGCCAGGAAAATTATTTAGCACCACTGGGGCTGGCGTACTTTTACGATGAGATTAGTTACTGATTTCAGAGGAGATATCATAAAAATAAACAATGACTTTGACATTTTTGATGTTCTTTGACCAAAATTTGTCAGGAGTCTGAGAGACTTTGTGCTGAAAATCCTTTAAAGGCTGCTAAAATGGCTCTTGTCAAAGCTATGATTGTGCATTATCGTCATTTGTGAAAGTGCTGGGATTTTTTTGTGGACTTTTGTTAGGCTGAAGTGCCCATCTTCTTTAAAAACTTTAATGTCAAGACAGTAGATTTGCTTCCTCAATGAATGACAGTTTTATAGAAACAAGTGATGTTTTTTGATTGATGAAATGATGAAAATTTTACCAGGTCACAGAAAATAGCAATGTCAGGTGTCTTAGAGCCAAATAAAGGCTCAAATCAATCAATTTGCGTGCCTAGCACAATGAGTGGATATGTTTTGCCAGAAAGCAGAAATAAATGCATCATATTCTTGTTAGGCCCGATATAACGATAGAGGAACATCCTCTGAACAACAGCAATACCAAAACATCTGATTGGATTCTCCCTTTTGATTCCTTGTTCCTAACAATTTAACTTTTCCTGACGTGTTATACTGGGCATTAGTAGGATATTTCTACCTTGACTTTGATGGACATTACTTCCCCCCGCTGGCCTCCTACCGACTACCTTAGCACTAGCAAGACCTGGACATTGAAACCCAGCCCTTTACAACATCACTGATTTGTTTTTTGTCCTCGTGACAGCCTGCGTGAGCTCGCCCCTCCTCGACACCGAGCGCAACTTGGCCTATCTTCTCGGTCTGCACGCACACTGGCTCTTCCAGAGCACGGCCGCTCAACCGGCTGAAGAACTTGCCAAGGGGTGGCTGAACGCTCCATTCCTGCAAGGAGGCCTCCAGGTACGCTCTTGTTTGCTTCGTGACTCGAAACTTTGCTCACAAGATGGATGTTTTCTCACTGGTTTACAAAATCACTTGTTCAAAAATGCCTTTTTGGAAGAATTGTACAAAATTTCGATTTGATTAAAAAAGAGAATGAAATTTGGCTTTTGGGTCAGGCAATGGTAGATATTCATCTTGAAAGTGTCTACAAACTCAGAGCTCTACATCAACTGGTCTTTACGCAAAACGGAATTTTGCTAACCCCTGTGTGAGGCTTCATCCATAACGCTTGTAACCTTTAATCATAGAGTTCCTTCATCATGCTGTCAAGCGTAATGCAATCGTGGGAAGATATTGTGGACTCTGTTGCTGGTATATGCCCGATGACGATGGCAGATTGCTGCCAAGTAGCACAACACTTGGGGACGTTAACGAAACTAGCTGAGCGTCACGCTTGCAGGTGCTGCAGCCACCGAACCCATACGAGGAGGAGAAAGACGAGGCACGGAGCACCAACTCGACGGCTGGAAACACGCCCACCGAGCCGAGCCTGCCCAGCGTGAACGAGGGCATGCCCAAAGGGCTGCTGGACCGTGTCACCCCCTTCCTGCACGCACTGGCTGAGAACCGACCCACGGTAACCTCGCCTTGAACGACTAGGAGCCGTGTTTTTAGCGGTTCATTTTCTGTTAGGCATTAGGCAATATTGCGATAGTATAGTGGATATGTTAATCATCTACAAATATCTCAAATCAACCCTCAAGCAGCTTTTTTCTTAGTCACTCATTGAAAGATATGTTTTCATCACTCTATTTATAAACTGGGTTTTGAATGCAAATGTGAAAGGCTAGTTTGACATTTTGCACTCCTAGTTTGTAATATCTTCTTCAAAACTGGTGCAAAATTCAAGAAAATTAAGAAACGAGCCTTAAAAATATTGTGGCTTGTAATAATGCAACGTAGAATGGGTGAGGATGAACATATGTTGCAAAGTGTTGCCTATCTCATTGTTTTTGCATTTACTTCTAGGATATCTACGTTCAAGCGTTCATCGGCATTTACGACCGGCACTTGAAGTCGCATCATTACATGACGCACGGAGACTTTGGAATGGAGCATCCGATCGAGGAAAGCGGCCGATACTTGCTTGCCGTTCTGATCAAGCACCACGGAATGGGATCACAGGTCATCGCCCTGCTAGACCAAGGTGGGTGCTTGTATGGTTGATTACGAGCCTAGCCACTGTGAAGTTTCTTGCGACGATTGTTAACAACTTGGCTGGTTTCGCAGAGATCGACGGCTGCGGCGTTCACGTGAAGATTCCCAAGCAGCTGACAGAAATCATGCGCACGGTGCACTACACAAAGTGGCACCTCATTAAAATGCGACAAGAGATGAATCGGTCATACAAGGAAGTCTGCGCGCCGGTGCTAGAAAAGTGTCGGTAAGTGTTGGTAAAATATCTGCGGTTAGGGTAGTTAGTTGTCTTAAAAGATGGGTTTTAAATTGAATAAAAATTGGCAATTTACTTTCATATAATCTCCATTGCATCCGTGCAAGATACTAGACAGTCAAGTGTCCTATTTGTTTTAGTAATTTTTTAATTGGCCTTGCATTGTTCAATAAAATTCACTGATACTAGTTTTTGATCTACTTTATTTAAAACATAAAAGGCAAAATTTCTCTTATCTTATGAAACTCGGGACTTCTAGATGTGCTCACTACCCACAGCACCCAGCAAATCACTAACTCGAAAATGATTGTCCTCAATCCCTCCCTCGCTATTCCGCTCCGTGCAATATGCTTTCATTTCACTCTAGATTTTTGCTGCACGAGGTTTGTGCAGCAACAAGTCACGAAGTCAACGGGTTCCATCATCTCCAGCATCTTCACACGGTTCCTCGGTGGAAGAAGACTGTGAAGAAAATCATCGCCGAAATGCGTGCGAGGAAACACTTGCCGTGCGCGAAACCTGAAGACCTCTTCAATGCCAGCATACAGGTCGGTACCCCAGCCTTGCTATTTAGTATTTCCCAGCACGAAAATAGCAATTTGCATCGAAGCTTGCAATTCACCGTCCTACCAATGAAAGTTATTTGTGTTCGTCTATCGCAAATGTTATCTTCAACCGTTGTATGTTTATTGTTGTTGTAACTTAAAATATTGCGATTTCAATTTTATACATTTGATGATTTTGATTTTGACATGCAGATCAGTGCAAAATTGGAAACTTCTCCATATAATATTCTCAAAACAAGATTCTTAAGTTCTTTATGAGTTGTACTTGTCAGAAAAGATAATTTTGATACAAATATTGAGCAAGTGGTATTTTCTGAATGAGTATGAAAGTTGGCATGTATTCTCGGCAAGCTTCAAGAAAGAAATAGCTGCAGCAGAGGTGGGCTCATCCAATATCTTTATTAAGTTTTCTTGGTATAAGTCAGCTTGCTAACCTCCCGTGTCGTTCTCCGCCGATCAGAGCCAGGGCGTCGAGGTGCGCTGTAAACCGAGCGACGACGACACCGAGGCATGGATCGAGGAGAAGAAAGACGAGGGCGTAGAAGACGAGGCTGAGTGCTGGGACGACGCCGCCGCCGCCGCAGCCGCCACCGCCGGCGCCCTCGCGCAGACGGCCGAGAAACACAATGCCGTGGCGGCTTGCGCCGATCCCGCGAAGCTCACGAAGGCCATCGTGGATTTTGTCACCGGCGACGACGCCGTCGACGTTGAGACGCTCAAGAAGGCGCTGTACTGTCAGGTGCAACGTGCCAGGATCAGGATCCAAGGCATCGAGATGATGTTTGAGCTGCTCAAACGAGATTATTTGATCCCATCCGTCAAGTACACCCTGCTTAATGGGTGGCTGGGTGTCGCGCACAAGAAAAACTTTAACCGGTAAGCTTGAATATTTGTTGTTATACTGTCATTTAAATAGCAACTTCAGCAAACAGCAAACAGTTTGATTTGTTTGTAGGTTTTTTTTATTATTCCTGCCTTCATTAAAATATTAAAATGGTTGCTTTAAATCTGGCATTCATAATAAATATGAGTGAGAAGGAAAGAAAAGGGAAAGGCAGTTTACAGTGAAGATGAAAAACAAACTGTGACAGAACTTGAGATTCCTAAACGTTTCGTGCCTTCTTCAGTTGTGTAGAATGGGTTGAGAACCATTGAGAAGTTCTGTCGCAGTTTGTTTTTCATTTTTCTGATAAGCTGCGTTTCCCTTTTCTTTCCTTCTTACTCACATTAATTCCAGCCTTTTGACACATTTTCCTAAATTATATCATTCATAATTATTAATTAACAATTCTTGTGATATA
Source organism: Amphinemura sulcicollis (assembly GCA_001676325.1). Lineage (NCBI taxonomy): Eukaryota > Metazoa > Arthropoda > Insecta > Plecoptera > Nemouridae > Amphinemura > Amphinemura sulcicollis. The sequence continues at coordinate 4,751 of LVVV01432348.1, forward strand.
AAATTCCACGATTGAGCATGCAAGCTGAAAATTGTGTCTTCAATTTCTTCGATTCAACAAAGATGACTTGTTATTTCAGACAAGAGCTTGGCTGCTGTCTTGAGAACATCCAGACGGTGAAGCCGTACCAGAAAGTGGAGGTTCTTACGGCGCAATCCAAGATCACGTCGTGGGCAGTGCAAACTCTCCGCGAACACGTTCTGTTGGCCGAACCCCCGAAGAAGTCGCAGATGCTGCTCAAGGGCAAAGGCTCGCTCAACCAGGGCACATATAGCTGGCTGAGGAAAATGCCCTGGGCAAGGTACTAGCATGCTATCACTGAAAACAGGGGCCTTGCTTTGCCACATCAAAATGGCACATCCCAACGACGTTTCTGTGTCAGCCACCGTAAATTACGAGCGTTCCGTCTTTCAGATTTCTTCTCTCGATCTTGGGAATGCTGACCAACAATCACCATGGCAACGAAGTGAGCCTGATCGTCAGCTCTGGAGTTCTGGCGCTCACTCAAACGCTACTGAAACAAATCGGTGAGGGACTTTACCCTCCAAGAGAGGACACCGTTTAGATCAGCATTTCGACTTCCATTAATTTGCGTAGAAGAGATACTGTTTTTAGCTTATCTTAAGAGATATGCTTAGTTTGATCACAGAGTACTCTGTGGTTTGATATTTTTTATATTGATTTTACCTGGAGCTATCATATTCTTTGGTCAAATGCTCTAAGCAGTAGCTGTAAAAGACTTGGCTTGATTAGTCTAGTGGACTGATCTGCTCGGAATGCTATTGGAAAGCTGCCAGTCTGCGGCACTCAAAGACTGTGGTGCTAATTCGATGCCCGCATTCCCCCAGGTCCTGAGTTCTGCGGCGGCGGTGGCGGCAGCGGGGACGAGAAGCCCAAGGAGGTGTTTGCCGTTCTGGAAGACGTGGCACACAAGACGCCACCGCCCAGCGTTGCACTGAGCGGGCCGGAACTCGCGCAGGCCATGAAAGTGTGCACCCGAGTGGTACGCGGAGTCGACTGGAAGTGGGGCGACCAGGACGGGCCGCCGCCCGGGGAAGGTAGGCCGTGTCGAGTTAAAACTTGTCGGAAATAACGGCTCTTGTGCAGAGAGCAGTTTTAACTCACTTTGTTGGGGCTGGTTTGAAAACCTGACCTCTAAATGGGTAATTATGGAGTGTGTTTGGACTAAGTTTTATTAGGAAACCGAATACTTCAACGATCGCTGAAAATTTATACAAGTTATCAAAGATTTCTTCTGGAGCACAGTACTACTTTATTATTGGTATGAAAAGCTTGCTTGTTTACGAGTTCACTTGCTGCTGTTGAAGCATCTTATTGATGAACCAGTTTTTTATGGAGCACAGAAATGATCAACCAATGTCACACTGGCACTGTTTTTCCCCAAGTGGTTTAAAAATGCTTTCTGTATCAGTTTAAGGTCCGGTTTTACCAAATTTTCAACTCTTAGTTGAAGTGGTAGTTGAGTTGTTGGTCATGACAACACCAATCAAATGCAGAAAAATTCAATTTCAACTACGAGTTGCGATCCAACTGGGAGTTGAAAATTTTGGTAAAACTTGCCCTTAATGGACTATGCATTTTTCTAAGCACCTAGGCCAAAACACTCCAACATTGATAATTTGTCCTGCTGTAATATGAATTTTTCAGTGTGCTTCTAATATATCAACTACAACTTCTCTTAAACCAGTGGTTAAGCTCTAGCTAGAGGCTTAAAAGCAATTGAGTTCCACATGACTGCTAGTTAATCTCTTGCATTGCCGCTGTTGGTTTCCTTGGTGAATTTGAGCCTCGTCCTCCAGGCCGCATCATCGGGGAACTGGGCGACGACGGTTGGATCCGTGTGCAGTGGGACAACGGGTCCACCAACTCGTACCGCATGGGCAAGGAGGGCAAGTACGACCTCAAGCTGGCCGACCCGCCCACGCCCACAGAGTCAGAGGCCGAGTCAGACACCAACGAGGAGGCCGCTAAGCTACTCAGTGAGTGAAACTGTTTCTTTATTAGCAATCACAAAGTGCTGCTCTTCCTAACCCTGTGTATTTTGCATTTTCATTAAGCAAAATTGTGCCGAGTCAGGTATTGGATGGGTGACCACCATACACATTACCAGTTCTGTTTGGGAGAGAGGTAGGAGGGATTGAAGTTAGTACGGCAGCTTCACTTATCGTGCTTATCAACCTCTTGACAGCATTGGATTAGGGGAGGAATCCTGATTTTCGAGTCGTAACGTCTTTCGGAAAGGGCGTTAATCCAGTGGTCAACTTGGTGCTATTAGACAGGAGTAGGCTACGTGCGGGCACCAGGTTTCCCCTCCTCCCATGTACTTAGGTTACGCTCATCATCATCCTCATCATCATCCATTCATTCACCCACGCCATTAGACCAGTGCCACAGGGCTAGTTGTCAAAATAGTGCGTCATAAAACCCCAATAATCAATCTTTTACGATATGTCAATCATCGCTAATGGAACTTTTGATATGGCGGATAAAAATTGTCAAACTCACTCGAACCACAATTTTGTTTCAGCGTCAAAACGGCCGTCAAAAGAAGTCCACCCCACCCAGTTGTTGAAGCAGGCGTCAGTAACCCTCTTGAAAACCATCTCCATCTGCTGCGGCGTCAAGGCCGACCACATACAGAGCTCGTCGACACGCATCTTCTCGTCGCTGCTGCGCAACATCACGTTGCTGGCGTACAAGCGGCTGGAGCCCGGCAATCAGACGCAGGCCCTCGCGATCAGTCACCACCAAGAGTGGGCCAACCTGGGCTTCGTGCGCTCCATCGCGGCCTCCCCGGCCGTCTGCAAGGCCCTGTGCACCATGCCGTGGATCTACCTGCTGTTGGCGATTGTCGCGGGGGAGGACAGAAATCTCGTTGTCACCCTTCCTAAGCAGGTGTGTGCACTTTGCTTTCTGTAACTGCAAACTCGTAACTGCTATTTTTATTCTTTTTTTATAATGTGAAGAGCAAAGAGAGGTGGTATGCAACTTATTGGGTGAAAAGTATTTCGTGACAAAGCATAGTCGAAGTTGAAATGTTCATCTTCATGAACCAATATTTGAATTAAGTGTGTGCCCAAACTTTATAACTTCAAGTATACTCTGTTGCAGCTCCTTTTTCAAATAGTTCCTCTTGACATCACATTGACCCAGTTTTTTGGCACACTTTCCAACATTTCAACTTTCCAACAGCAACGCGTAGATTAACGATTTCAAGGGGAAGCAGTTAAAGTTTCAGTCAAATAAACGTGATAAAAATGTTGTGTCTTTCTAGTGGTATCATTTATTAAATGTTTTTGGACAGTGGCAAGAACAAGATTCCACAAAATCTTTAAACCTAGTCATAGACAATATATTGTTCGACGTTGCCCAAACTAATTGAAGCACGTTGTCTGCCCCAGATCCTGGCTCTACGACTGCTGCAAGCGATCCTGCCCCACTGGGAAGCGAGCCCCGCGTCTCGTACGTCCCTCCTGGAGAGGTTGTTCCACCTGCTCGGCTGCACCGCGCTGCTTTGCCCCTCGGATCCCAGCCTCAACACCCAGGAGGCGGCCACACGGCCTTCCACCTCCATACAAGGTACGACACCTTCTCAGGTTAAGATACCTCCTCTACCTCCATTACCAGTCCCATTGATCTATTGCCAGAAATCACAAAATTCAGCCATCGAGATCATTGCACTGAAACTTAATATTAAGTTGGTGATTCAATTGGTTATACCTAGTGGTATATCAAATGGTTTAGTGTGTCATATAGATTGGTTGGACCGATATCATCGAAGTTAAGCAACTTTGTGCTGGGTCAGGCACTGGATAGGTTACCACAATACATGTTTGGTATAGAGGTTGGAGAAACTGAAGTTAGTACGACTGCGTCAGTTACTTTGCTTATAAACCTTACAGAGAATAGGGCGCCATTAAGAAACACAAACCAGATCAATCATTTTTGTGTTTGTTTCACAGCTCGAGTACTTTAACATAGGGTGGATTTTCTAACCGTGTTCAGGGCCACGAGTGTCGCTCACGGCTTCCCACTCGAGCTCGGTGGCGGAGGAGTGCATCGCGCTGCTGCGCTCGCTGCACGCATTGCCGAACTGGAACCAGCCGCTGAACCACGTGTTGGCCTCCAAGCTGGCAATCGCTGGAGACCTGCTCACTGACGGGCCGCTGCTCAACCTGCAGGTAGCTGCTTGCTTGCATTCGAAGAGGCAAAACAGAGTTGCCCTTACGGAAATTATAGCAAGGCCTTGATTGAAATGTTTTCAAAGCTGTGACTTTGAATTTGTTGTGCACCAAATTGTACCGTAGCTAAACTATCCTCAAGATCTATCGCATGTACAACCACTTGTGGATTTTAATTTTAGTGAGTTATGCCAAAGAACTTCACAATTTCAAATAATGTATATTTCAAATTCTTTCACAATTTCTTATGAATAGAATTGAGCTCCTTATCGAGTGTTCACCGGATGTTGACTGTGCCTGGTTTTTGAGTTTGCTTGCCACGGATCTCCCCAGGGCCATGAGACGGATCTCGAGAGCGAGCTCGACTCGTACGACCTTCAAACGTCGGTGATGGCAGCGCTCGCGGTGGTGGGCGGCATCGATCCGCGCCCGAGGATCGGCGGTCTGGTCTCCGTCGACTCCCTAGGCTTGGGAGCACTCTGCCAAATCAAGCAGGACGGCAAGCTGGTGCGTAGCCGTTGGCAGCAAATAGTCCACAGTCGGGCATCAGACACAAGCTTCATACACTTGTTTTTAAGCCAGTTTAATAGCCAAGTTTTGGGACTTGTACACAATCCAAAGGTCTTTGTTACATACATCGGCATACTCAGCAGAGTTGCTGAAAAGTGCAGTTCTTGACACATTGATGATAACTGATGAGCATTTTTACCAGCATAAAATTCCTGATTTTTACAATCATGGGATTTTTTTTACCAAGCTTTAAAAATGATCAGCATCTCCTACTTGGCTAGACAGATGGATAATAATCCAGTGAAGAAGGCGGCGTAAATCGAAACGTTAAATCTAAACACCTATAGTGACTTACTATCTTCTCCACTTACTATTTTCTTCTAGTTGCAAACAATTCCTTCCCTAATTACGTCCTCCTAACTTAATTATTATCAAAATTTCTATCGCTGCAGTTGATTCTCTTTGCAATACAGCTGGCTCCATGCACCCATACTCTTCCACGAAGCAACTCTTGTGTGTTTTGCAGATGATCCAACTGCAGGAGAGCGGCACCACGAAGAAGCTGTCGCTGTCGAGCCTGACTTTGGTGCCACCCGCGCCGTTCAGCCTGGACAAGACGCTGGTCTCGGAACATATGCTTGGCACGTGGGCCGCACTGCTCTCCCTGACCGCACATCACCACAGTGACAGCTTCAGACAGACGGGCGCTATGCCAGGTACGTCAGGAGCACGTCACCTACGATGATTCCTTTCAGAGCGTCTCTGTGCCGCAGAGATACCTGTCTAATATATGTTTCCTGTGTTTTTTAAGTTGCAAACGGTATGAAACCTCCAGAGCCTGCAAGGAAACTCAATCATTCTTAGTAACTGCATAACTTTTTTATTTTTATTTAAATGCACCATTTTGACAACAGGTTCTGGGTCCCCATTTATGATGATGCTGCTAAACTAGTCTATAAGGGAGGTTGGGATGTCTGGTGTTGGCATTTAGCCTTCTATCAAAGTCCAACATAGGTGCAACAGCAAAATTCCTCCACTAATCCAATACTTTCAAGAGATTGAAAAGAAAATTTAGTCAAGGTCTAATATGACTTCAGTACCTCCAACTCTCTCCTTAACAGAACTGGTCATTGGCATGGTGGTCACCCATCCAATACCCGTCCCAACAGAGTGTTGCTTAACTTCTGTGATTGCAGAGAACCGGTGTTTCCAACATGGCAAAATGTTCTGTACTGCACTAGTGACTACAGGCGAAGTGGACGTAGGCCTCTTGGGATAGGTCGGCTGACCAAACAACGGATACTGGACTGCAACTCTAGACACCACTCAGTGAAGATGTCCTAACCTCGAGTACCTTGCAGGTGCCATGAACATGGGCTTGCTGCGCCTGCAGCAGCTGCGTCTGGCGGCATTCAACGCAGGCAGTGTGCTGTTCAAGCATCAAACGTTGTTACGCCGCGTGCTCAGACACCACTCGGTGGAGATGTCTACGTCGCTGGAGGCCGTCAATGAGGCCGAAGACCTCGAGTCTGTGCAGGACACGTTGCTCGTGCAGAAGCTCATCGCCAAGGCAACGCAGCCATCACCACTCAAGGCCATCTTTGGGAAAGCCGAGCTACAGGTATTTTTCGTTGGAAAGATTGCCGAAAGGCTGGATAATGATGATACAATGTCTTGGAGATACGAGCTGCGATAGATGAACACTGTATTTGACGTTTCGGCAACTGCCTTTGTCACTAGGAGAATGGTTTTACAAGCTGCCACTCGTTTCAGTCCATCAGACTGCCCAAATGCTTGTGAACAACCATTAGATTTTAGTCACTATGGAATGGAATATTCCTATTGATCCCCAATAGTGCAGAGACTACTTGGAAACCAATCTCACTGAAATGAAAGGGAACTGAAGCACTTGCATAAAAATATCAGAGGTACTCAACGACTATTTTGAATTTTGTTGATGAGCTTAGAGAGTGATTTTAGGTTGATTTGTGAGCAATTTATGATCATTGAAATTTTTTGATACACTTTTTACCCACCACAAGTATCTCGATGCAACACAATTACATTGCAACACAAATTGAATTTTCAAAGCCCTAATTAATTAAAATATCAAGTGAATTAGCTTCTGAAAAGGCTACAAATCAAGGTGTCAGTCAAACGCAATAACAAATCATATCACATTACCTTGTGCTAAGCAGTGCATTGATACTGAATTAATAAACTGTGCTAACATGCATTGTCGGTTGCTTTTCGCAGATTGCAGCGCTGAACATCTCGCAATTCCTGTCATCGGAGGCGGCGGCGATGGCGCAAGCGGGTAACGACGCGGCCGCCAACGAGGCTCTATTGCCGTCTCCCGGTGCAAACAAGTCAGGCGGCAAGGGGCGGCGCGCGCGGCCATCTTCACCTCTCTGCTCAACGCCTCCCATGTCGTCGCCTCTTGTGACGCAGCTCACTGACATGGGGTTCGCGCGGAAGAGCGTGGAAGTGGCTGTCAAGACGCTGGGTGAGTGGACCAAACCGTGTTGATATCCCAGCGCTTGGATTGCGTCTTTTTCTAGAACAGTGTATTAAATGTAAGTGATTGAAATACTTTCCAAACTCTCAACACCAAGCAAAGTAATCCAAGGCATGGTCTGAGGGTTTTTATAGGTCCTATTATTGACAGCTCTCAGTCAAAATCATTATTTCGTATCGGTTGACCACAAAGCACAAGGTTTCAAGGAAAATTGCAACTACTTCCAGTCATTTTCTTTCAGACTACATAGTAATTTAAATCTCATTGACTAGAATTTTCATTTCCATAGTGATTTTGAGCCTTTGGTTCTAGCAAATAACGGAAATTAACGAACAAAACAAAACCTTCTTTGCAAGTACTACAAGTCTCTTGGATAAATATATTATAGAAGGTGTAGGATATAATTGAGGTAGTATCAATAGAAAAAAAGTTTGGTCTTGGTATGTTTATTTTTATTTCTTAGAAATCAATGCACCTGTAATAACAAAGTCAAAAGAGTACATAAGGATACAAGAAATGAAGTTTATTCTGGGGACAGAATTTGTCCACTCTGCTAAAACAACAACGAATCTCGTGTGCCACAAAGCAAGCACATTTCCAAGTCTTGACGGCAGCCTTTTTGGCAGGCATCGACGCTGCCGCCCCTCCCAGTCCCGAGACGCTGGTCGGGTGGCTGCTGGAGCACGCGGACCAAGTGCTGTCCGGGTCCGATACGGCCTCCTCGCTGGACGGCCTCTCCGACACGGATTCACTCTCCGATGACCTCGACGAGAGCCTGTCCCAACACGCCGCTACCTCCACCTCGGCAGCGGGAGGTGGGTTAACGTGGCTGTCCATCCTCATGTCCGTTTTCAAAACCAGTTCTTTAAAATTAGTGTTGTATAATTGCCTTCAATGTGCAAAATTTGAATAAATAACGATTTTTTTCTTTTTTTCTTCAAGTTACTTGCAAAAACGCCATATCCACAAATTTTATTTTTGTTTCAAGAAAGTTCCATTGTTTTTTCTGTCTTTCACAAATATTTCTGAGCTCTTTTAAATGATTTTAAAACAACAATTTTTTAGAACTGGGAGCTAGAAAGAAAAATAAAAGCTTCTTTCAATGCTAACTTTTAGGAGAGGCTGCCGTTACGATGCTGGCTTATGTCTTTGTTTGTCTGCAATCTTAAGTGATCAAATTTAAGCAAGCTGCGCTTATATCGGAATATTTTGAAGCAGACTTAATGTCTTGCAAGTAACCATTATTTGCTGTATAGTCGTATGGAAGACAATTTTATAAACTTTTTCAGTGTTAGTGGACTGCAGTTGCAGTGTCTTCTTCTTCCAAATGTTTAGTATAAGTTATAACAAATAAAGATTGAAAACAAGCAACAAAAGGATTTGTATGAAGCACTGAACAGAAGATTGACCATATTTTTGTCAGAGAATGAAGTTTGCTCACTTGAGCATTTTGTTGTGTTCTAGGCAGCGGCAGTATCAGCGGCAGCGGAGGCGGCGGCGGTGGCGGCGGCGGTTTCAGCCAGAGATCTGACTTCTTGAGCAACGACGAGTATGCAATGTACGTGCGCGACAGCATCGCCGACGGCATGCTCGTGCGATGCTGCAAGACGTACGAGGAAGTGCACGAAGGGGACGTGGGGAAAGTCGTCAAGGTCGACTGCGAAGGACTGCACGACCTCAACGTGCAGGTACGTTTGGAAGCACATATACTCAAATGAGCATATAACTCAATGACTCACAATGAGTCACAAACGAAAGATTTTGTACTGTTGAAGATTAATAGGCACCTGCACCTTAGAAGGAGCCTTCCATTGCATCCATTTCATTTCATTTCATCTTCCATTTTGGCCGGAAAAAATCGCCAATCGGTCACTTTTTTTTGTGCAGACTCTTAAACATTGACGTTGGGACTCTGACGCATACTTTAAGTTAACATAATTCCCATGCATTCCTTAAGAAACAGCCCATTTCAGACAAACTATCGCTGAAAAGCAGTCCACCTGGTGGTTGCCCGAGTCGATCGTTAAGTAATGACTGTTCATCAGGTCGACTGGCAGCACAAGGGAAGCACGTACTGGGTGCGTTTCATCCACGTCGAGCTTCTGGGCTTCCCGCCGGCCGCCTGCGGGCCCCCGCCCATCAAGGTCGGCGACAAGGTCAAGGTCAAGGCCTCCGTCAAGAACCCCAAGTACAAGTGGGGCTCGGTGAACCATGCCAGCGTCGGTGTCGTCACAAGTACGTGCCTAACGCGTCTCTCGAATTGTTCATGGCTGATTGCATTCGTGGCTAGTAGTATTTCCAGTTCTGAAACCAGTTCACTTGGCGCATTACAATACAATTTCTTACTTTGCTTTTAGATTACTCTGCTTTCATACTCAAGAGTTTTGTTTATATATCTGCTGTCTGCAATGAATAACTATCGCGCCAACTTAAATAAAATTAACACTGCAAAATTAAGCCATGTTTTAACAGAAATGTTAAAATGTCTAAATTTCCTTTTTCCAGCGTTTAATAACTGAAACTTACAAGTGGCAATATAATTTAGGAAATGTGCTAAAAGGCTGGATATAATGTGATTGAGAAGGAAAGAAAAGGGAGAGTAGAAAAACAAACTGCGACAGAACTTGAGATTTGTTTTTTTTCTTCCGGTAAGCTGCGTTTATTCCCTTCTCACTCACATTACGAGTGGCAAGTTATAAAAGTGGAGAAATTTCTCTGATATGCCTAAAAATTTGCTTATTAACCTGCCAAACACATGTTCCTCCCATTTATTTGGTGTCCGGCTTGTCCACGTGAAGGCATCAGCAGCAATGGCCGAGATCTGGCCGTGGACTTCCCGCTGCAGAACAACTGGACGGGTCTGATCAGCGAGATGGAGCTGGTGCCGTGCTGCCACCAGGGGTTCTGCTGCGACGGCTGTCAGATGTACCCCATCACGGGCGCGCGCTTCAAGTGCAAGACGTGCAACTACTTCAACTACTGCGAGAACTGCTTCTACACCAAGAAGGTCCACCGGCACAATTTCACGCGGATCGTTGAGCCAGGTACTATTGTGCAATCGACTGAAGAGATTCGTTGGATCGAAACCGATTCATCGATTTGCTCTGTTGGCGAAGATTTCAGCAGGTAATGGCCATATCAAGGGCTTAGAGTCTTGAGAGCATCAATCTATTCAAAAATAATGAAAATAAAAGAAAAATAATTTAATGAATAATGAAATTTCACCATCTAATCACAGGTCTGGATACCATTTTGGAAATGCTTAGGGATTTGTCAGCATTGTTTTTTTTTTGTATCTCGTCTTGGCATTTCACTTTCAAATGGTGCTCCAATTTATGTACTGGAAGCTAAAAATCTTTCCCGACTAAATTCAAGTTACTCCATAGGACTCACAAAATTTTTTTTTGGGGGGGGGTAGAAAATACCAATAGATACTTATGCTTGTTGAAACGTATCTTGAAAGCCTCTTAGTTTAAAAACAAAGTGTTTTTCTTCATGCCCCCTATTTACCACACTAGTCAAGACCTAGTCACCTTAAAAATGATCTTAAAAACTCTTTCACAGTCTTTGAATGTCCTCCTTGTTTAGAGCAGTAAATCTCGGTACTCACCGATCAATGCTACTTCACAGAAGGGGCATCCGTGTTCGCTGGCAAGCCGGGCCGCTATTACAAGCAGGACGCGATGCTCGCCCACAACTCGGGCCTGATCGACGACTGGTCCAAGTGCATCAAAGAGTTGACCGTCTCGTCGAAAGAGAGCTGGGCCTTGCATCTCTTCGACGGCTCAGACAACTGCTGGCAGAGCTACGGCTCGGTGGGCAAGCACTGGATCCGGCTCGAGATGCTCAACGACATTCTCATCCACTCGCTGGAGATGACGGTGGACCCGGCAGACAGCAGCTATATGCCGTCGCTGGTGGCAGTCAACGGCGGCCCGACGTTCACCACGCTGCACGAGTTGGCATCCGTCAACATTCAGAACACAGACACGGTGGTCACGTTGCTGGCCGACTGCAAGGAATTCTTCCCGTGCATCGAGATTCAGATCAAGCACTGTCGGAACGGAGGCATCGACTGCAAGGTTCACGCGCTGACCATCGTCGGGAAGAAGAAGACGAGCGAGAACCAGTCGCCGGCCGTCTTGTCGTTCTTGGCGTCGGACAGCGAGGAAATCAAGGTGTGGCTAATTTCTCAGAGTTACTTGCGGAGGTAATCGATTGAAATATGTGAGTGAGAAGGAAAGAAAAGGGAAACGCAGCTCACCGGGAAATGGAAAAACAACAACCTGTGACAGATCTTGAGAGTTGAAAACTTTTCGGCTTATGCCTTCTACAGTTGAGTAGAATGAAATGAGGCGAGCGTGAGTCAGGTGTTATGGAGGGGAATATGGTTTGAAAATGACGATGATGGACGGAGCTCGGTATGGGGTTGTGAGTTTGGCAGGGAGGGGAGGAAGGGAAAGGGGAGAGTAGTGTGAGTCCGCGTTTATTGATGTTTGGCGGGAGACGGGAGTTAGTGATCCATTGGTGGGCGAGTTCCCACCGACGCAGCTCATTACATTTACTTTGATTGTAGATAAACCATTAGTGTATGCACTTTGGGGGTCAGTTAACAATAATTTTAAGATGTTGCGCATGATGCTATAACGCTATCTTGATTTCCGCCTCCACAGGATTCCAGCGCCTATGCCAGCGGACAGAAGGGCCAAGTCCGACCCGAAGTCCACACCAAAGTCCTCGTCTGGGGCCTGAATGACAAGGACCAGCTCGGCGGGCTGAAAGGCTCCAAGGTGAAGACGCCGATCTACTCGGACTCACTGTCGTCGCTGAAGCCGATCCACATCTCGGGCGGCTCCAAGTCGCTGTTCGTGGTCTCGGCCGACGGCAAGCTGTACACGTGCGGCGAGGGCACCAACGGCCGGCTGGGACTCGGACACAGCAACAACGTGTCGTTGCCGCGCCAAGTGACTTCGCTCGGGCAATACGTCGTCAAGAAAGTGGCCGTGCACTCGGGCGGCAAGCACGCCATGGCGCTCACGCTCGACGGGAAGGTGTTCTCGTGGGGCGAAGGCGAAGACGGGAAACTCGGTACGTGGTTTACATAATAATAAACATAATTGATGAGCGAAGCGAAATCTTCAATTTCAATTACTGAAGAAAAAAAGCACTTTTGTGTGTTAGTGTTTTTGTCTGTTTGTTCGAGCTCTACCGGCCAAACGCCTCCACCGATTTGAACCAATTTGGAGGGCAGGTATTTGTGTTCTCAACTTGAATCCAATTTGATTTCAAGCAAAATCGACCCAATCAATTTTCTATAAATCGATTTTTACGAAAT
>LVVV01432349.1:0-17335 GCA_001676325.1 Amphinemura sulcicollis
CAAAATTGGGCTAAGCATATTAAAATAAATTGAACCCTAGTAATTAGTCACGTGACTTCGGAGGCATTTTAAGTCAGAGTTTGGGCTCCTGATTTTATTTTTGCTGAGCTTAGAATTACAATGAAAGCAATTAAAAAAGTGTCATTGGGTAACATTTTAGCCTTCGATTTCTGGTTTTCCTAATCACCATTATCGTCCCTGCCACTGTGAGCGGTTCAGTTAGTCGGCCTACCATGAAAATGAACGCATTATTAAATATGGGAAATTATAGGTAATAAATCGTAGATTACTAGTTTTCAAATTATATACTTGAGCCGTCAGCGACATTTGATCAGAAAATAATAAGCATTATCTTATCATCAAACAATGTTATCATCTTCCACTTGATGAATTATAGACCCATTTAATTGGAAACTCCTTTTCACATCGAGAATTATTAAGATTTTGCGTGTCTGAACTCTGAAGACTGATAGACATGCGCCAAAGTATAAAAAAAATTAGATTCTATTTTATGTCAGATACACTTCTCAATGGTCAAGACTACATTGTAGCAATGGTTATAATCAGCATAATGGCCTGATCCCCAAGGGTAGGATATCTTTGAGCTTACAATCGCAAGATTAAGTACCTATAGTTTAAACTTTAAAGATATAAAATGAAAACTCTTTTTACGATTCTTCTCCTAATTATTCTTGTCACTACCTTTGTACTCATCGGCCAGTAAAACCCCAACTCCAAACTACGTGTACGTGTACCTACACAAGATAATTACCCTTTGGCCTTACAACTCCTGTGACCGTGAGCTAGGGAAGCCATTCTGCTGCCGGCTGACCCGTCACGTGACATTGGAATCGGGAGTCGGGAATGGTAGTGGGCGTAGTGAGCACGCTATCCCTGCGACAACCACCTGGCATATTTGCGCAACAACTCAGCCTAAATTCGAGCAGCACCAATGACTGTAATAGTGCTCTCTTGGTTCAGGCATCATTAAGGTTGACTTTGAGGTTAGCTTGGCATTGGAAGGTGTGCAAGTAATGCGGAACCGGTTTAATTGACGACAGGGTGGGGTTAATTTAGTAATTGGAAATATACAAGCGACCGTTTAAATATATTGCATTGCACTCATAATCACCACAAACCTATATATTATTATCGTAAAATATAGAGTGAACAATTATAGAAGATCGCTTACTCTCAAATTACCCTCCGCCGAGAGCTTTCTACCCCTAGGAATCCTTGAAGGCGGAAAAATTGAAAATCTAAGTAGTGTAATTTTATATAATATTATGTTAGAAGCGTTCAATTGTCTACACGGATTATATTATTATTATTTATTCCATATATAAGGATGAGATTGGGTTCTCTATCGAAACTCGACAGCAATAGACACATCATTGTGACTTGCTCAAACCTTGTTTTTACTGTAATCCCAACTGCCAAAACTATAGAAAATTGATACGATATTCTGCACTGATCGCATACGCATAGAGATAAACTTCTACAGCGCTGGACAAAAATATTCAAATGACGCATTTATTAAATCGATAGTAGTGCCTATAGAGTACTTCCCTATACACCTACACATTAGTAGGGTAACATGCTATGCTCAGTTTGTTATTGTGTTAGTTTATAGGTAAGACCTGTGAAACACTGTGGTTGGGGGTGTAAGCCGGCTGTCAAGGCACCGGCTGGCAGGTGGCTCGTTGGTGGCTCGACCATTCGGTGTTGAGCAGTCTAGTGTTAACTTGCAGCCGTGCCGAGTGGGTGGTTGGTGTAGCGGGTAGTGGCTAAGGTAGTGGTAGGTACAGTACACATTGTTTCGCCCCCGTGGTTACATTGACTAGCTGTCAGAACGCTATGCTCACCGGGCCGGCATAATCAGCATGCCATTATGATACAAACTCGACACATGCTTGCTCGATATTCACTTCGGGAACAGATGTCTTCTATAACTAGTTTTATTCAATCTCTTGTTGTTTCTGCAGTGCTATGAACATCTTGGTGACATATCATAAATTGGTAAGTGGATTACTTATCTGAATATGCTAGCGGCTAGAGTCGCAGTCTTTTTATTTTGCATCCATAATTGTCGTTATTTGAACAACATGGTAAATGTGTCATATGAACATATTTTCTCGGTTTCAAAAAAAAATACTAAAAACAATTCCTGTCCCGGCACTGAAACGAGGACACTTTCAAGAAAACCGCGATTTCTAAAGATTGAATGTAAAGTCGAGACATAAAACACATTTTTACTGAAATTTATTTTATTGTGTCCGTGGTTGTGACTTTTGCAATTGCTTCCAGTGGCATGGAGGAACAGTATCTGAGATCCTCAGCCCTAGCCAGCGATGAGGCTGCGTACAAGTCTACTCAAGATTTTGTCCAAAAACCGGGCATCATGCAAAGTCCTTTCCGCACTTCTGCCCCAGAGTATTTCGCAGATCCGACGAATGACTGTGGTCAGAAGGGCGGCAAGTCTGCGGGGGCTCTCAAGCGTGTGGCACCCTTTCGCCCACCAATAGCAGCGCTGAACACGCGTCGAGGCGTAAGCATGCGGGGCAGCAAAGCGCGTGCAGAAAACACGTGGAACAGTCCAATCCTGTGCACCAATACACGGGGAAAAGATGACAAACGGAGAGCATTGGAAGTGACAAAACAAACCAGTATGTACTGTATTTCGGAGTCGGCCAATCAAGTCGACGATATCGACATGGAAAAAGGTATCAGGCCATTTTCCAGTTGCTCTCAAGTTAAAGAGATTGATGACGATACGGAGCCGATTTCCAACCAGTTGAATATTTGCGAACGAGTGGAGATATTTGTCGATCCTGAACTCGATCAATGTACCTCCAGTGAATCATTCCACCCACCACGGTCAAAATTGACTGGTTCATCCAAGCGAGACATAAACAAATCTACCCCTGCTAGAAATGAGTGTGAGTCACTGAACCAAGCCTTGTGCCGCGTTGGCGGAGAAGGCATGGGGGTAGGAGTGGTTCCGACTGTTGCACTGGCTGTCCCTATCATGTTTGGGGTAAATGGGACCGACCCTCGACTACAAGTTGATCCTCGTTTGCTGGCACCATCAGCAGAAAACCGGCGAAACCACCGACTCTGCTCCAAATTCGGACGCTATCCCAATTTGTACACTAGCCGATACACCACGCAAAGGTTCTCACGTTGTCGCGCCAAGCTCTCTTTCGTACGTGACAGGAAACATGTGTGTTCCAAGCGTCGTCTGGCTGCATTGATTTCTCTGTTGTTGATGGCTGTATGCTGCCTGGCACTAACTATCCACTTCAACACAAGTAAGCAATAAGCATCGGCACCAAAGTTGGCAACTGGCCGTACACTGGTATATGACCTATCCATAGGCGTGTGCAACTGCCGGGTAAATCGTTAGACAAGGCAAAGCTTAAAAAATATGACCATTGAGGAACCTGAGGTGGAGGAGTGAAGGGGAGTTGCGAAATGATCTTGTCAAATTTGGCGTTAAATTCAAAATTGAAATTAATTTGCTTCTCAAATTGATGAGCACGTTCTTTTCTATCGTAATAAAGGAAAATGCTGAAATATATTTAGGAATATGTAACAAAAAAAAAACCAAGCGTGGCTGAAACCTTAGATGCGGTGCACGCAGTACCTAGTTTTTTTATATATTTTTTTCTTGCAGCAATCGAAGGCTTCTTCGAGGAGACAGAAGACAGGGCTGAGGAGCTATCCATTGATCCTGGTATTGGCCATTTGCTCTTCTCTTGATTAGCAATTAAAGTGGCTACAAAGCATGCAACTACAAAGATGATTGTGGTAATGTTGCAGGAGGGCAGAAGTATACCCACAGCCAGGTAGCATACTGGTCCCCGTGGACTGAGTGGTCACCGTGTCCCCCTGGTACCACAGAGAGGTCCCGCTTCCGCCTGTGCATCATAGGCAACGGAACAGAACAAATTCTGGCAGACGTTCAGCAATGTTTGCCACCGTTGCATGACGAAGCAACCGCTGGGGATATCGAAGTTGACAACTGTCCCAATGAAACAACTCCCCAGCAAGACAACATCAGTACAGTAACAGTTTATACACAAGATACAAATGATTCTTTGGGTAGGTCACCATTGACTTGAAGATTAATTAGTAGTTTGTTAAATGCATGGGGGAAAGAAAAAACAATCCAGTAGGCAGTCGATGCTTTCTTTCTCATAAAAACTTTTTAGCAGCTTGTAGCCATAGCATTTACAGCCTTAGCTTGCTATCCTTTTTCCATTTTTATAAGAAGTCAATACCACTTTTGCATATTTTTGTTCACACCTGCTTAAAAGGAAGAAATATAATTCATTCACATTATGTTATTTCAAATTCAGCAAAATTGGAATTGTGATCACCATCTCTTCCTCAAATTTGAAATATCATCTTCCAGTTCTTGATCTAATGTTGTTAACATTGCAGTGAGCCTGTTGAAAGGTCCACCAACAATACCAGCCACGCGCCATTGCGACGAGTGCGTGGGAGATGAGGTTTGTGTGGCGCTGGCTCGGGAGGAAGTTCCCGAGTGCCGAGCGCCGTTGGATTCTAGGGACCCGACTGGCTGTGGTGGGCACTGCCGTCTTGGCGTTGAAATGTGTCGGAAGCTTGATCGAGATGCGTTCAGGTAAATTCCACCATCGAGACTTGATACATACTGCATTGATCTTACCCATGAAAAACTTCATGCTTGGTTGAAAACTGTGCCCAAAAGGCTGGATAATAATAATAAATAACCTTGCACAGTTGATCTCTTTTTAGAAAATGCACTGGGCTAGAAACACAATTTGCTAAATTTTTGGATTGTATGTCAAGTTCAACACTTTGTGGAACGGAACTGTGAGCAGGGAATGAGTTTAATTTTTTTTAATCAAAGTAGTTGGGCAGCTCAAGAAATAAAATGCTGCCAACAGCACATGGTCCATCTTTGTGCTGTTCATTTGTCAATTCAGCGTACTAGTAGATTTATAAAATACTAGCGGCAAATTTCCAGTAGTAAAATATTTGTATGCCAGGTGTTTGGAGCAACAACACTGCTTCGATACAGAATTCCGATGTGCTAATCTTCTCTGCATCCCGGGTACTAAACGATGCGACGGACACAACAATTGTTACGACGAATCAGATGAACATGACTGTGGTAAGTCAAAAACTCACACAATCACACTGTAAAAACACAACCATTCATATCAATCAACTGATGAAAAAAATCTTATTGAACTCATTGGTCAAACAATCCTGTTATTAAAAACTACCTTATCAGATGGAAGGATCATGTATGTAAAAAAAAGAACAGCACTTTCTGGAAGTATCTTCTGCCAGCAAATAGATAGGTATGAAAATTTTAGATCTAGGTTCAAGGAAAATGATATTTTATTTGATGCTACATAGGATAGGATGCTGCTATATCTGATTGGTAACTGCTTTGCATATGAGGATGGCTTGTAGAGTAAGGAATCCATTAAAGTGTAATTTTGAAAGCTAAACAAGCTTAAATTAATTGCAAACAGTAATTAACTGCAGATTGTCTATGGCATATTTAGTATGAAGGATTGCAGTATAGCGAGTACAGGCTTGTCAGTGGTAAGGCTTCTGTATCGCATGACCTCAACGTGAGAAGTCCTCACAATTCGATGCCACGTGCTGCAATGTAACTTAACTGTAAGAACATGCATTTCTATGTAGCACAAAGCCTATTACATAAAAACTTTTTCAGATTTCTCAATCTAATACTATTGGATGAGCAACAAAAATTTGAATTGCATTGGTCTGATACACAAAGGCTTTTTAATTTTTCCGTGCATGTACAGATTTCTGAGCAATGAAAACACAGATAGTATTTTCTGGGAACCTTGGATATTACTTACCTTATAAGATAACTGTTCCAGGCTTGGAAATATTCATTTGAATTTCCGTCCTTTTCTTCCCTTTAAACAGAGGGAGGAATTGTTGACACATGGTAGAATTTTTTCTGAGGCTCTGTACTAAGATTAACAATACTAATCCTAGGAACTTCCTCTCAACAATAGCAAAGCCAAATTGTGATCTCTTGTTCCTAACAAAACTAAAAAAAATCCTAGAATGCAATACTGGGCCTTACCGAACTGTTTTTAATGCAATGCACACATTCTTTCATTCATTTATTTATGCTCATACAGATCTCATATACATAATTCCCATATGGGTCCATTCCGCGGGCAGGGATCGCGAAGTGTGCATTAGCTATAAAATAGTTCTTATACCTATAATTAGGGTGCTTTGCGGCCCTTGGTGGTTGTCATACAGAATGTCCATTGCTATAGAGGTTTAGTTATGAAAAGTAGGTACTTATTCCATAGATGGAAATCTTGATAATCGAGGCTAACCGCCAAGGAACTAGTGCTTTCATGATGTTAAATTCTGATCTCACTTGCCAGTGATTGAAAGGTTTCAAACTTAAACTTACTTGAAAACCTGTCTCAGATTGTGACTTGCAGACCCACTTCCATTGCCACAACCAAACATCTTGCCTGGAACTTAGTAAGCGTTGCGATGGAATCATCGACTGCTGGGACGGCTCAGATGAAGTGAATTGCACCAATTGTAAGTACAGCTTTGTTTATACTTTTAAAATACAATACATTTCACAGGGGGTCACTTTACTATTAGATTACACACTGCAGTGTTTTTATGAACAATTTATAAAACCATCTGTTTGTCTTACTTATAATTTCTAGCATGCCCCGGAGACGAAGTGATGTGTGCCAGTGGTTCGTGCGTTCGCCGTGCATACTTCTGTGATGGGCTGCGTGACTGCCCAGATGGAAGTGACGAGCCATTTGGCTGCGGTGAGCGCTGCCACCGCCACGAACTCACCTGCGCCAACGGACGGTGCGTTTCTGCACAAACGAAATGTGATGGCCAAGATGACTGCGGGGATTCCACGGACGAAATTGACTGCCCTGTTGCTGAAACCTCATCTACTAAGCCTACTGTCCTTTATACTTATCATTAGATTTGCATCATGAGAGACTGCTATCGTTTTGTGACTACGTTCAGATGAAGTATATTGCTGCATTTTTTTTTGTAACTACCCAGTGAAATATTCCATCCATCTTATTTGCCATATTCCAGGGAAAATTCCTGCCGTTTTTCGAGTTAGTCGCGTATAATCGGCAGGAAATACAGCTCAATTGTGATAAGTGGAGGTTGGCCCTGCCCTTAGAATTACGATTTTCTGAAAATATTTTATCTGTTACATGCATTGATATTCATAAGCAATTGAGAGAAGTAGGCGAGGTTTGAAAAGAGGTATATTAAAAGGACGTACTTGATAAGGAGATCAAATTCATGTATCGTCCAGCCTGTACCTCTTTCCAAATAGTATATCCAGCCATTTGGCACTATATGCAACCATTAGAATATGAAGCATTGATGAATAGTAATATTTTTTGTGGAAGATGAAATACAGCTTTTATGTATTCTATATTTGATTCTACTAAACCCATTGACCCAAAAGTCAATATATCCTAAGTGAAAAACACATTATGCCAACAAGGTTCCACTTTTGGTGACGTCATGTCAGCAACTTAGCAGTTCGAAAACAATTAAATATTAAATATCTAGCAAGGCTGCTAGAACCAATAAGTGTCTGATTGGAGGATACCAGGAAGCAAATGGTAAATTCTGAAGTGTAAGCGTTTAAAAAAAAATAGTTTATTGCGACATTGACACATTGTTTTAACAACAATTAACAATCGACAACCAGTTCTCTGCACTTTTAAAACCAATGAGACAACTACAGCTTTGTCCATGCATTTTTCTATATGGTTCCAACTGGGGGACGTTGAAGACCGAGGAGGCAAAGCTTCACATTCTTAGCTGGAGAAATCGGGTTGGGGCAAGTGACTTCATCAGGTTAGTATGCCAAACTGTCTGCCATAGAATTTTCCAATGCATACAAGATTAGAAGATAGTTCAGCCACACAGGGGTCGGCATTTATTCAAAGTTAAATTGAATCGAAATTTTCGATTCTGATTCCAGGTCCTGCAACAACTTCAAAGGTTGACATTAACCAATTAAACATTCAACGAATAGTTGCTAAATTCCTATCAATTTCCCCCAACATTTTTTCAGTCATTGGCACAGCTATGCAAACCCAAATGAACAAAGAATTCAGTGCTACCATCATCCTTATTCAACATCAAAGATCTGAAACGGATGCAATACCCTCATTTCAGGCGTCCTTAGCCTGCTCCCAATTTCCCCGACCCAATTTCACTTGCTCCCCATTTGACATCCTGCCAAGCTTCTTCAATATTTAAAAATTGAAAACATTAACCACAAACTTGCTAACCACCAACAGTTATTTCAAACTTGTTCCATATTTTTTCCATGAGCTCATAGCCGGCATTAATATTTTACTTCAGTGGAAGCCACACAATTAACTGTAGCATCCTGCACGAACCAAACAAATCCAATTATATCCTCGAGAACCACTGATTGAAGAATCACTCCAGGTCGAGTTTAAGTTCCAGATTCAGTTCGGTGTTGTCACTGTTTGACAACCAATGCCCACCAACGAAAATTATAGGTTTATATTTTTCCACGTGTGTACGAAAGGGAAATAGTATAAAGGTGAACAGTGTATTGTGGCTCGTCACCGCTAGCCTTCAGGAGCGTCGCCGGTGGAGGAGTCGTCAGAGGATGCATCCATCGGCTCTTCGTTTACCTCATCTCCTTTGTCTTCATAGTGGGTCACCTCTTTTGTGCTTTTGCACCAACTAGCCTTTACAGTCAAACGGAATCTGGCCAGCTTAACACCCAGCAGTTTCTGCAAGATAAAAATGATCCACGTTAGGTAGCTCATAACATCGGCGATGCATTCTTGCCAACATAAAATTGGGATGAATCAACATTTCTACCAAGTTTTTCAATAACAATCAAGAAAGGTGAGAAGAAAAAAAGGAGGAAAAATTATATCTAAAAGAGTGCACTATTTTAGCTACATAAATTTGATTATATCAAGTATATGATTTATAATTCAGCACTCTGGGGCGGCAGAATCAATAACTACCTGCAACACAGTAGAGCATACATGCTATAAAAAATTTGCAGATGAAAGCAAATTGATATTATTTGTGTAGAGCAAAGATACTAAGTGTAATACACTCTGCTATAGCATGTAATATGCTCACCTATTCATGGACATATTGTGCCGGTGAATCTATCAACTCGATACTGCTGATACTGCTAGGGGCTTATTGATTTGATAAATTATAGTGTTGCAAACATATTTTCAGTAAAATGTCTTGCAGAGATTTTTGGATTGTAATAGCACAGTCATATGTTGATGTTGCAGCAAAGAAAGATCGATGAGTGCTGTTCTCATTTACAAATATAATTCTTTTTTTTCTAAAGAAAGAATGTTTTATTCACAACAGCCTTTATGAAAAGCCACGTCATGACTCATGGCCACATAGCACCTTTCTGCAACGTATTTTGTGCCCCCAATTTTGTTTGAAATTGAAATATTGTTTCAGCAAAGAAAATACCACGATCTTAAGTCAACTTCAACTTCAGGCCAATTATATTTTCCTTTGCAGGACAACCTCTTTGGCTACACCACAAATATATCAATACCCACCATCTGCTTGTCAAGTTATAATTCATATGTAGTTTAATGAAAAGAGAACAGGTGGACTGAAAGAACACTTGCTCGATGATTTGTTTGTTGAGATAAATGATCAGCTTGAATTTCTTGGAGATTAAACAGAGTACAGGGTACACACTTCTGTTCTGCACCGAGCAGTCCAGGTCAGCAGCCAATTTCCGATGCAATGAGTGAACAATTTTAACTATTTAACACTATTGAAAGTTCAAACACCATATTTCATAATTATGATCTTCTTCGATGGTGCAGAAGAAAGTACGAACACATTACAGGATTCTAATATCCTAAACATCATGTGTTTTAAGTCTTAAGGGTAGAATGTTTGTTAAGTTGGAGATTAAATAAACAACATAGACTCACGAGCAGCTTGGTCTGATTCGGGCGAAGCACCTCCCCACGAGTGCAGACTGTGTACTCAGAATCAAGTGTAACTATAGCTCGCTCCAGACGAGTTGGCAAGCCCAAGCTTCTAAGGTGCGTCTCCATTGCGAAAGAAAATTGTAGCAATGGACCGGCCGGCAGGGTCACAGTCTTGGAAGCGATGTTTCCAGCACGGGCAAATTCATCCTCCTTGTAGTTTCGGAACCACCTATCAAACAATGTTGTTATATCAATGGTTGATGCAGAAAGTGAAGACCTGTGAACTGTGGTTTGGTAGCTAAGGCCCTGTCTCACCACTTTCTTCCATTCAAAGTACGGAAAATTATCCATGTGCCTCCCAATTCCCAAGTGAATTTGTTTGAAAAAATATGCAACCATGATGTCCTGATTACTTGACATGCCATTGCATTACTGTATCTATACTGTGTTATACTCTGCCAGTTATCAGCAACTTGCTCCATCCTTGTCAGAGAGAATCAACATTGTTTTTGAGTTGTGTGGAATAGATTGGCATTTGCTGATGGCAGAAAATTTATCTAGAAGCTGCAAGAATACCTAATCCAATCATTTTCAGAAACTACTTCATACCATCTGGAATAAGACCACCCTGGCACTGGAAAGAAGCAATGCTCATGTGGTCCTATTCAGGCAGTGTCAGTCTGAACTCAGATGAAAGCCTTCGATAGGTAGCCAGTGGTAGGCAGCCGGTGTTACAAATGTAATAAACAAGGTAACCCATTTTGTAATGAAGACATATTTGTTATAAGGATATTTTGGAATAATTTTTTTCCCAAAAAAGGTGGTCAAAGTGGCACCCGGTGATATAAACATATTACTGAACGAAATATACTAACTAGGGCTCCGCTAAAGCAATTAGTGTTGCGTTGTAGATGAGCGTAGCGATAGAAGTTGGTAATAAGTGTTACTAGACAATGCAAAGAGCAGAATACTCTAAAAATTTGATGTCAATTGTTGAAAAAAGACAAGGCGACAAAAAAGCACTTAAAATCGCTAATAAAACAGGAACGGTTCAACATACGGACCTGAAATTCTCTTTAACGGTACATCCCAGCAAGATACACATGTGAACAAAATTTGGTAAATTTCGGTTCAAAACTTTGTAAGTTATAGCCTTTTGAAGCATTAAAAAATAAAAAAATTCCTAAAAATCGATTGGGTCGATTTTGCTTAAAATCGAATTGGGTTAAAGTTGAGAACACATATACGTGCCCTCAAAATTTGGTTCAAATCGGTGCAGGCGTTTAGCCGCTAGAGCGCGAAAGACAAAAAAAAACACAGAAGTGCTTTTTTTCTACAGTATGTGAAATTGAAGATTTTGCTTCGCTCGCTACGCTTATCAATAACGTGATTCTAGTTTCTAAAGAAGGCATGGGTGGTGATATTCAGGAGGTTCCTTTAAAGTAATCAGATTCAATGCACATTGAGGCAGCAATCAATTTGACGCTATCATTTTAAAATTTAAATATGCAATTTGTATTGAGTTGTTATCTGAAACTAAATCAATAAGTCGAGTTTTGCAAGATTTCAATTGGCGGCATGCAAAAGATACACTTTTCTATTTGGTAGAGTCAAGAAAAAATAGTGGCTTTCTGGCGGGGCTATGATTTTGTGAAGTCGTTTAAGAGTTCTTTTTCTGTTGTTGAGGTCCTAAGCTTTTCGGCTTGTCAGGAGGGGCGGGAATGAGTGAGGGAGAGGTAAGGAGGTGGCCGTGCCCATTTGGTGGAGGAACTATACCAACATTTGTCTGGAATGGCTGTGGGAAATCACGGAAAACCCACAACCAGGATAGCTGGCCTCCAAGATCGAACCTGGGACCTCCCGAATACAAGGCAGACGCGCTCTCACTGCGCTACCCCGTTCAGTTTTCACTCTTTTTATGCTGTCATGTAGTCAATTAGATGACTATATTAATAAATACATTTGTACGTCTTGATGGTTGCAATCGTAGCACTTACTCAATGACTTGGTGAGCTGGCCGATCAGTAAAAAGGAGACCACTCCCAGAGTTCAAGCATTCACCCAGCTCGTGCAGATTGGTTTCACACTCAGTCTCAGGAGATTTACCCAATCCAAACTTCATTACCCGGGTTTTTCCCATGAGGAAGCTACAAGGAAGATTTTTTATTAATATTAGCAAGTTTAAATGCTGGATATTTTGATCTGAACTACAGCATCAAGTCAAATTCTATTTAATATTATGATTGTTAATTAGCACCTCTACTAAAACATATTCAATATTCAGCATCAGAATAGCAGCCCCGAGGTCAATAATATTACATTTCGATACGTCTATGAATATGTTTGATTCCTCGACTGCCAGTCGCTACCAAAGCGCCAAGGTAATTCTGACACTGCTGGTGTGGGACATTATTAGTGTTCGAAAATTTCATGAAATATAGTTTTTTTTTTAATATAGGTAATTCAGAAAAAAAAGCATGAAATATATATTTTTAATATTGCATGAAAGAAAGAAATTCTAGAAAATTTGGATTATTGACAAGCGTCCACCAGTTGGCAGCCAGCGGAAGCAAACGAACAAGATTCCAGCCACGATGACATAAGTCTCTCGAGCCAACAGATCGAAAGAAATGGCAAACAGAGGGCAAGGGGTTTTTTGAAAAAATTTATTTCACAACAGAACTGATAGGCAATATTCAACAAAGGAATAAACTTGTGTGACTCCGACATCATTAACAGCAGCTAACGTCACAGCCTGCCTGCATGGCTTGGGAGGTTAGACCTCGGAGTGCAGGTACCATAATGCCGTGTTTCGAGGGTTGACACTCGAGTGTGGCCTTTGATTGTATTACGCAATAAGATTAAGATTTAAGAAAAATGATGTATCGATATTACACGCTGAAAACCCAAAGTTTTTATAGCCATGTGGATCGGCAGAACACAGAAATTTCTATCAGATACCAGACAAGGCACCTTCTTTAGGTTTTTGTTGAAACTTGCAGTCAATTTAAAGAAAATCCGGCACAGGCAACTCATTTGAGTTGGCCGCCTACCGGAAAACGGTCAAAATAGTGTCCAAGTTCATAAAATGTAATTCTGCAGCCAACTATGGGAAAAATTAATGTTTCACATTTTTTTGAAATATTTCATGAGGGCGTGAAATATTTCACGTTGAAAGTTTCAAATTGAAATATTTCCCTCTTCGAACACTAGACATTATAACTAAATTGAGACACAATTAAGGACGACCACATTATGCTAAAAAAGTTTGAATTACGCTAATAATGTTTTGTGGCTTTGGAAAATCTACAATACACGAGAGCTAAGAAAATTTATGAAGGTGGCACAAAGGGACTTTACCGGCTTTCACCCCATTGATCACGAACAGCTTTCATCTGCGAATTACGCATGTTGGCAACATGGAATACATAGACGAATTCATACTTGCTGGCTGCGGCTCGGACAGTCGTACTTAACGTCTGTTTTTGTAACAGATTCTTCTTTGTGGTTTTGGTCAAGGCAACTGCAAGCAATGTTAGGTTATGGACAAGGAAACGAGTACTTAGTTAGCAAGAGCAAAGACGATGTCATAGCAAAAAAACTGTAAAAGGCTTAGCTGCATTTACATTGTTTGTCTCGCTTGGATTTTGGCATGTTGATAGCCCACGGTTCTAAAATACGATTTGTCGAAACTCGTCTTCACTTGTAATGCACGTGTGTCTCCAACCTCTATAGAGAAGACAAACCGCATGTCGCGGCAACGATTCACTTAATGGCTGAACCGGAACTCCTATATATTGTAATCAGAAAGATTCCGTTCTGATTTTATCAAAATAGATCAATCGTTTCTTTTCATAGTTTAAAACCAAAGAAATAATTTAAACGTATTTATTTTGTAGTGTTTTAGGCTTTGTGTTGCAATTATATCACTATCAATTCCGCGTACGCATTTGGCTGGAGTGGTTCTCAGTATCCGGCATTGTCCTCTGTCGAGCTTGGAATCTGTAGCGGAGTGGGAAGATCGTTATAGTGTGTAGATATCGTAATTGTGATTTAGTTCCAAGGGCTTAGTACCTTCCAAGGCTATTTTTATAAGGGTGAGTTCAACCTTTTCACATAATCTATGTCGCTTTTTGGCTGTTTCGTGTGTCCTGTACAATTAAGTTGCTCAACTTTTCGGAGAGTCCGCTAAGTCTGACTCTGACGCATTGAAGGAGTGCCCCTGCATAAGCGCCATCTTGTAATTCACCGGCTATAAATTCCGATTTAACTCCCTATCATTCATACAAATTTTTGTATCTTACTTGTATACTATTAGCCGGTTGCAGGCCGTCCTTATTTTCCTATGCTATGTGTGTTCGGTGTTAATTGTGCCGGCCTCATTGAATGAAATTCACGTGATTATTCAACGACCTTCACTCTAAGATAGGCCACTTCAATACTTGGGCATAGCTGAATTTTTATTCGTTTCGAACGTGTTGACAGGCCGTGTGATATAACTGGGTAGTTTATAGCTAAATAGGGGCGAGTCTCGAATGTCATTTTGAAAGTAGCGTCCGCGGAAGGCGTGGAGATTGACGTAACCCATTCCCCCGCAAGCGGGTGATTCCTCGTCACCTTGCCACACTAGCCCATGAGACCAGCTCGCAGATGGTAAAGAGTTGATTGACGTTGTTTCGGTTGATAGGTGGTAGCTATGTGGAAGTTGGGTAGGTAGTTTGAGCAGTGACAGGTGTAGAAACGCATGACCAGACTTTGGCAGCAGAGTGAGTGCATTGACATGGTCATGACCACTGCCATTCCACAATCAAGGGCTATGGCACGTCTACAGGTGAGGTGAATCACTACTCCCTGGGCTGCCCTAGTTTCCAGTCACGAGCATTAGGCTTGTAAATATTAGTTCCAACTAGACAGTCGGTTTAGTTATCTTGTAAGTTGTCACGGAAGATATTGCCTGGAGGGTTTGACAGTGACGTAAGAAGCCGTGGTTTAAGCGAATCGGGTCCAACTATGAGCTTCACGGTTCATCACCCATCCGAGCTGGGAGCAGTACAGCAGCGGACCCAGTTGATTGTAGGCGTTGGATCGCGTCATTCAGAGAAGGGAACATTCTAGATTGGTTACCTATTGATTTGCATCCTGCTACGCTGGTTGTTCACCATTTGTCGTGTATTTAGCTCCATAGATATCTGTGTCTGTACAAGCACAGCTTACCGATTCTCGTATCTTCGTATCTCTGTGAGCGTATCTTTGGGTGGGACGTAGCAAAGATAAAACTAATCTGCAGAGATGGCTCCCCGTTCCTTTCCGTTTCTGCTCACCCTCTATTAAGCGTTATCCACTAGAATGAAATGAAAAAATGACTTGCCTGTCTGATAAACAATTCACTGTCAATTTAAAGCATGTCCACTTAGCACTTCGTCCACGTGGTGGCTCACATGCTTGAGGAATTACCGGCTTAGCAGTTACATGATGATCGCCTCAGTTCCGAACTATTTGTTCCCATCTTAGATTTGCGTTCTCAAATCCTCTACTATCTTTGCCTTTAGTTTTCTGAGTTATATTCCAGTCTTCCAGTCCATTATGATATAGTTTCGGTCGGGTGAACTGGGAGGCTGTGTGCTTGTCCTGACCGGCTCTAGGCACGCTGGCAAGCATGGTGGGGACTCGTTTCCGCGTCCTGACCCATCTTACCCATCTCCTGACGCATCGCAAGATAGGCTTTGTACAGAGATCGGATTGCGTGAATTAGCATTTAATTGTCTTGCCTCTTGAGACCGGTAACTCGTTCTGCACTCGGTGGTTCGATAGGATGAAGGGGGAGGCGGGGGCGGGGGCGTTCATGAGAGCATACCACAAAAACCGGCGCACTTCCGCCTTCCGTTCGGATCGTTCAAAGCTCGAATCGCGTCTGAGATTGCCGCAAATTACGAGTCATCGAATTATGCAAATTTCTTTTTACTTGCTAGTACGTACGTACGTTTACGGTTTGCGGGAGGGCCCTGTGAAACCTGGCTGTTGGTCCTGGCTTACTCGGCAGTCTGCTATTATTCCCATTGGGTTTTCGACAATCGGGGCGGAAAGCTGTACAGTAAATTCCATGTTTGGTATTGTATATCGAGTTTTCGTCAAAACCGGAAGTGGAAAGATCACATGGACCACTTCCGGGTCCGGCAAACACTCAGAATGGATAAAGCAAAAAAAAGTCTAACAGTACCTGAGCACTAGGTGTCTGTTAGCGGCCGCCTTCAATTTGTTTGATAGGCTAGTACTGGCTAGTACCTCGGTTACTACCAGTCCCAACGGATTCTCATTCACACTCCTTTCGAGCAGAGTTTTTTTTTCTGCCTAAGAGAAGAGAATCCGCCGAGACCATGCACCCTGCCTCATATCAAGATCTCAGGCAAACCTTATCGCGCCTGAACCTGCACCTGAACCTCATCCTGCACCTTGTACCCTATTCCAGCACGGCGTATTCACTCCCTGACACAGTGGCGCAGGATGTCAACTTCCAACCATTATTGATTTGAATCGCGATCCAGCAGCGGGTACGTCTCTTGCCAACCCTATTCTGATTCTCTACTCATCTCGGCCCGTCTCATTTGATACAACGTCCTGCGTCAGCAACTTTCTCCTGTCATCGGAACATAGATCCCTACGCACATTTCTTACCGCCGCCGCCTCCGCAGCAGCCGCGATTATTAATAGACGATGCCAGAATATTGATCTGAATGATTTCGGCGCGGTGAGGCGCACGATACTCCCCGCCGGCGCTACTGCTAACGTCCGAAGCGTGTACTCAAATGACGCGTTGAACGGCGACGTCATGGAGCAGTTATTTATAAACCAAGTCATCATGTCGCGGAAGGTGGAAGTGTGCTCGCTGAGCTGAGGGAATCCCTATTTCTAGAGCGCCCCCCTCCCCTGCTGCTTGGGGATCCTTACGGCTGCCACGCTGCAGAGCGTGCGAGAGTGCGTAAGCACCGAGCTGGTCGCTGGGGTGGGCCAGGGTTGGGGCGATGGGCTAAGGGAAGGGGGCGGCGGGCGGGGGTGTAGGTCGGCTCCAGCAACGCTGCTGCTTGTAGATCGATGTCCCTGCCCCCCTCCCCCAACCCTCGGTCCTCGTGCCAGCACGAGGCTTACGCATGCTCCTGGCTCTGCCATCTCAGCGGAACGGTGGCTCGACTTGGGCTCATTGTGCTGCTCTGTACTGCTCTATACTGCGCTGTTTTGCTCGCGTACCTTCTGCCGGCTTCCCCGGCTCCAGCGCAGCGCGGCTACCCTACATAGTCCATGCAGTA
>LVVV01432350.1:0-17348 GCA_001676325.1 Amphinemura sulcicollis
CCCCCCCCCCCCCCTCTTCCCTCGGCGAGTTGGCAGAGCTAGATATGTATTGACCTTATTGACACAGCGGAGATCACATTTGGAGGCTACAAAATATTCACGAAGAATTTTAGTCGCTTTCTGCGGGGAACTGACTTTTGCAGTCCACTCTGCATCTGTTCAAGTCCCTGAACTCGGAAGTCATTCCTTATTTAAATATATTGGAATTGGCAGTTACATTTTCAAGAAGTGACACTTTAGATATACTTCCCAAGCCAAGACGGCGAAAATGTAAATTGTGTGTGAAAATCGGGAGGAAATTATAATAATCTTGAAAATTCTGTCAAAACCAGCTTTAGAGATCAATATTAATGTGCATTTTGGAATGTAGTAGGCGATATTGAACAAGCTGGGAAGAAATGTGGTAGAGAATTATTTGCACGCTTGTGGGTGGTCACCCCGATCGGGGACATTTTTATTGTTTTCAAAATGAGACACAAATGTTAGTAAATTTGCAGCTAATTTACAGTTTTTCTTCTTAGTTGTAGGCAACAAAGTCACACTTAAAACGTCTTAAGAAAAGTACCATGGGCATCAGTAACCATGCTTGAAACTCGGGGATTTTTATTGTCCATAGTGACCTTTCATCTTTTTAGCGCATCCTGATTAAGTTTACCACCTCATAAAATCAAAGAGAGAAACAAAACGGTCACGGAACTTTTATACACATTTTCTTTTGGCCGCGGACACTCTAAGGTAACACGTGACAATAAACTGTCGGATAAAAATCTTTACTATTACATCTATTCGCATTAAACGCAGCATTGAAATGAATTTGAATGCTTATATTTGGTCACATTTTATTACCATCGACCATCGACCAACACACTAAACACAGAGCTTGAAACCTTAACATGGGAAGAGCCAGTATAAATTCTTGCGAATCCCAAGACAAAACGCAGTTATAAGACTAGCATTTTATAGCTTCGTTCAAGTCTACTTCGATTCAAGAACTGGCATTATAAGCTAAAAAAATTATATATAATATATATATTATCACGAACGTTAGGCGAGTTATTTTAACCAGAAAAGATAAGAACATAAGAGACCGACATTTTTTCATCCAGATTTCTTGCATTTCTAGCCCAACTTATTTTCCAATTAGTATTTTGAACTTTATTCATATCGATTAGCTGTGGGCGACCCCAAGAGTAATCTTTGACAAAAACGGAGCGTGATCCAACCTATCTTTCCCTACGTTCACACCTTGGCCGTCCTCTCCAAACAAGTAATTCATTTCACCGGCGACTGCGATGCGACTGCGACTGCGACTGCGATGCGAGAGGCAAGCAAGGCAAGTATTTAGTGGGCTTGTATTGCGGGTTGCCTGCTGCGGGTTGCCTGCTGCGGGTTGCGTGTGGTCAACAATAAAAGCAGCAGGTGGACAAAAGGAGAAGCAGTTTGAGTCTGCGTCTGTTTGTGCATGTGTCCAGATAGACAGATATGATTATGTGCTATATTTTATCCGCCAGTATAACGATGAAAAAGTTAATCTTACTAAATCAGGTTTTGTGGCAAGTTGTACAAAAGATTGTTCTTTATGTGTTAGCCGTATTGTTCTGATAAAACTAATCGATCCAGATGTCCGCGAAGAGCAAAGATTTAATAAAATTTGATAGATGTTGATGTACTTTTACTTCCTAGTTATTTCTGTGGTGCTATAGGTATTAAATTTGTGATTATCGAAATACTCGCGCAATAGATTTTCGATAATTGACTTGGAAATCGGTGTGCGGTTTGACATGAAATAACAATAGTAATAATAAATGTTCCTTGTCCTAAGATCACAATAAGATAAATTATACCGTGATGTGATCGTGATTGGGCGACCGCACGAACCCTGATTACCATTCGACTCAAAAATATTATTAAATTAAGACAAACAATCCAGAACATTGCTTTGTTATAAATTTCCGAAAAGTTTCTAGTAAATGAGATTAACCCTTCTGTTAGGCAACCCAGTTTTATAATGAAACCTAACTAATCTTGAGGTATTATGTAAATTTTAATTTCGCCTCGTAATAGTAAAATAGCATAATCTTTCAGCGTTTCCTTTTATTCTCATAAATAATTCCATATGTTGGAAGGTTAGCTTTCAGGGAGTCCTTGCCGGTCCTTGCTCTGGAGGCTGATGCTACTGACAGAAGATCCTGAATAGCTGCTCTACCCTCTCTCTTAATCTCTTGTATTCGTTCGAACACTGAACAGTTGATGCAAATGGCTGAGTAAACAGCTTCGCTCGCCCTTGTAGCAATGAGGTGTTCCTTTAAAACCACCCTTAAATTAGATTACAAGCAAATATTGAACTTCAAAAAACTTGATATCCAATCAATTTAAAAGATGATCTGGACCACGCAGATAGCTGCTAATTATATTTAGAAAATCTCCCAATTATATACGTTGTCAAGAAGTTGAAAGAGAATGAAAATAACTTTTTTTCTTCTTTCATTTACACTCAAAATGAGAGAGAGAGAGAGAGAAAGAGAGAGAGGGAGGGAAAAAATAAGAATCACGCCCTATGTTTCGCCTCATTAAGATTCATTCTGTCTTCGCCAATTTGGTTTTTAATTAATCTATTTCGAAAGCGCGGTTTCTGGTGCATCTGTCTGTTCAGTTTACAAGTGGTGATTGACATTGGCGTGTTAGTGTGGTGTTAGTGCGGTGTTAACAAAACAAAACAGTCTTGATCATCTGTTAGTCACTTGTTAGCGTATTTAGAACACTCTTCCCGCGAGTATGGTCGCCGCTTTTCAAGCCGTCTTGCGGTCTTGTCCGCCCTCTGCGATAATTATTTGTCAAGTTGCTTGCCAAGTTATTCGTGCTAAAAGTTGCTCTGAGGTCTATGGAAATATGCCTATAGCTTCTTTACCATGGATATTTAGTCAATAATTCAGATTTTATACAAGACGCGGTTTAAAAGATTACAATTCTTGTCCATAAGATACATTTGAAGAAAGAAAATCGTGAGAATTGATTGAGATTGCTGTCAACAAGTATATTTTACTGTTATTTTTAATTGTGACCATTGCCTAAAAAATCACTCTTTTAATCTCCATTACACTGCAACAAATGAACACGATCAATTTAGCAGCGAACACAAACCGCCATTTGTTCAGTACGAAAGTAAAAAAATCGATTGCTCAAATGTAATTTAAATAATTTTCCCCTAACTTATCACAGAACCTAATCCAGGATGGATTATTGGCACTGAATGACAAGGCATGATACATCCTTGGAGTCGGGCTTTGTCTCGACCCAGTCCGCTGTCCCCCTCGACCATGATGGATGGCCAGCGAACACTTTAATCATGTCGCAGCTATCATATTATTAGTATTAGTATACAGTATATAGTATTTTAACCGGCTTGCTTTCAGAAGAACAACATCTCTAAGAAAGTGTCACCTCTGTGTTGTTTCTGTCTTTCTCCTCCCTTTGCCGCGTCTCTATGCACGCACACGTGGCAAGTTGTTAGTCATTTTTCATTTTTCTTGTGCTTTTCTTTTACATTCCAACTATTTTTCGTAAAACATTCTATTTTTTTTATGAATAATCGTGATGAGAATTGGGACTGAGAGAGACCAAGAAGGGAGTGAGTGAATAAGAGGACATTCTGATCCAC
This sequence comes from Amphinemura sulcicollis, assembly GCA_001676325.1. NCBI lineage: Eukaryota > Metazoa > Arthropoda > Insecta > Plecoptera > Nemouridae > Amphinemura > Amphinemura sulcicollis. The sequence goes on from LVVV01432350.1 coordinate 3,659, forward strand.
CAATTAATTCATTTTTTAACGCTGGTTTTTAAATTTACCTTTTTAACGATTGTAAAAGAGCGCAGTGTTTTTATTTGAGCTCCGACTAACCTAGCAGTTTCTTGATTCCATTAATACACATCAGAAGTGGGTAGATATTTTTGTGAATTTTCAACACGGTTTTTTCCCTTTCTATCATTAGCACCCTCATATTTTCTCTTATCATTATCTCGCTTTGGCTCCTTGGTTCATCAGCTGGCTCCTTCCGTCATCCTTGCTGGCATGTCATCTGGTTGTAGCTCGTCATTAATAACTAACGCGAAGCCGGCACAGGTCAAAATCACCCCCTCCCCACCCCCAACCCAACTCAAGCGTTATCCACCCATATAGCCACCACAGGGCCCCAAACCCCGCGAAATTCACAACGATAACCTATTCCCACGAAGAAAAAAATGAGACAAGTGAATCGCAATGCTTGAAACCTGTCTTCTTGATTGACCAAAGTAAACGCCTTTTCAGCGACGTAATGTTCTCATTTGCAGGCTACATTTTTTTCAATCATGTAAATTTTGTTAAAGGCTCGATCAAACTTTCATCAATTTCAAAAAGCAATTATAATTCATAATTGTTGTAATTATTGGTAAGACGCAGAACATTTTAGTTTAATTTCATATGGCCACAGATAAAACTTGGTAGGTAATGTGTTTTAGCTGTTTTATCCAAGAACAGGTTCTTAAAGCACACAGCATAAGCAATTATAAAATATAGCTTTTCAATCACAGTAATACAATGTTATGGTACCGCTATTTCTCAAAGAAAAAACGAAAAAAGATTCTCATCTACGATTTAAATTGCAAATTCGTGGATCCATCGTTCTTGAGAACAAAATGAAGAGTGTTGGTGTTCGCGAGGCCTGTCGTCAGTCACTTTGTGAGCGCGCGTCGGTGCTCGAGCGTGTCGCTGCCGATTAGTGCATCGCAATGTTGTGTCCAATCCAGCCGACTTGAGAGCAATTCAAATGAAATGTGTATCCTCTCTATACCACGTCGCCGACGCCACCGACGCCACCGCCACCACCGCCACCTCCACCGCTGCCGCCAGTGTAAGGAAGAGGGGACTCGGAAATCGGGAGGCGTCACTGTCTCGGATCTACAAATCGTTGTTGACACTCGCTGCTTTCACTCCCGTTATTTCCATTCCCGCTCCTGTGTTCCCGTTCCCGTTCCCGTTCCCGTTCCTAGTTCTCCACTTCGATGCATAACCGAAACTGATTTCCCTCTCAAATGCCGGACCAACAGAAAGTTAATCAATCTTGGAGACTGGACAATCACTGTGTGCAGGGTGTGTGCGTATGCGTGTGCGTGTGCGTGTGTCTATAAAATAACACAACAAATTTCGTCGCAAATCTGGACCTCGCAGTCTCGAGTCCCGACCCTTCTTTGCAAATCCCGGAGACATTCGATTCATTAAATTTCTGTCACCATAACTCAATGCTCTGTTTAGCCGTCAGCGTTTAGTTGATTATCCTGCTTTAAAGGAAGCTGCTGTTGGCTGCTGTTGACTGCTGTTTGCTGCGACGGTGACTCGCAAGGGGCCTGGAGCAATTAAATACTCAGTTATGTTTCAAGGTAAAGCAATTATTCAAACGTTGAGTTGAGTTCAAGTGAATTAGTGAGTCAGGATTACGGGGAAGAATTTTGGTTTAATAAATTATTTTAGGCGTCCGAATGATAAAGTAGTTTAGATTGATATTAAACGCTCATAGAGACAACAATCATATCATCAAATGAAAGTGTCCTCTACACGAATGGAGAACCCATCCATCGGAAACTGAAATGATTTCCGCAAGCAATTCAGTGCTAACGGTTCCTACCTAACACCCAAATGTGATCCCTAGACACCACTAACCAGCTAAACGAATCAAATCCGCAAACAATTGACTTAAAAAATGGAAAAGGGAAAAGGGAAACGACGCCAAACAATTTCCAAATGCGGCGCCCCCTAAATGTCCTGATTATCAGGATCATGCAACAACGTTCTGTCTGCTCGGCGAATAATCTCCGCATAATCTCGCGATTTCGACCTCACCCCCCTCCCCGTCCGCCCTCCACGCCCCCGCCACCCATGACCGCCACCCCGTGGGCATTGTCACTTGGCAGCGTTGCCGGTTACAACTTCTGTGAATGAGTAACGCGATACGCCAAACCAATGCGTAGTCAATCGTAAACGTTGTTTATGGAGTTGTCACCCAAACGTTCCCCTCTGTCCTCCTCGTGACTTCGCTGCGGATAACCCATGCTGACGTTCCACCAATCACTGTCTGTGTTCCAAAAGGAGCCAGCACACGCTCGCAGCGCGATGGTTTAAACTGGGATTTAAACGACGAACAGCACTAATTATTTAAATCCTGGTTTTGTTATTAACAAATAAAAACGGTTACGGACATGGCATGTGATAAACCAAACGAAGAGCACATGGCTAGCGCAGGCAAAACCAAAAGCTATGTTACTGATTGTGGATTTAGGTTGTAAGTCCCTCTTCCGGATTGAGGTTAAATCTGTCATTTGAACGGTTTTATGGAACGAATTGAGCGGCGCAAGCTTTTACACGGCAACCAATGTTTTATATTTTTGGTGTTATGTTTCGATCTCGATGCAATTAATACTTGGCATACATGATAACAAGTCGTACATAGTATGACCGAGCTGTAAAGTATGTGCATTCCTGATAAGAGGTTATATGAATGACAGATTCCTAAATGCGTCACTAGTGCTAGTTCTTTCCAAGGTCACAGGACGTACATGGACCGTGACGCCATTTTAACAAGAGAATGTGTAATACTAATACCACAGCCCAGTTGATTAGTTTGTCTGTTAAAGTAGTCGCATTTTACCTTTCAAGATGTTTGACAATGTCTTCGTAAGCTGCTCGGCAGTTCTCCCAGATTCCAGACCTAAAAGATGAGAACACGATAGTATTACCTTCCCTTGTAATTGACATTAATATCGCACATAGCATTGCTCATTGCTACTTCCCAGGATGCCAGGATGCCCGTCGAGGAAAGCTTAAAGCGTGAGCCTTGAGATTGAGCCTGAGCCTGAGCCTGATGGGACAGTCAAGGCATGGCTACGACATGTCAGAAGTCAGAACTGACTTTCTCGAAACTAATTACCAGTAATGTAACAACTCCAGGATTTAAATAGAATTAATGATAACATAGTATTGTGCAACAAAAACCATTCTTTTGACACGATATTTTGCAAGACAGCTAGCTCGCTTGAAAACATTTTCGCCTGAACAAAATAATTACTTCGCAGGCCTCTTTAGCAAGGAAGTTTCATCTCCAGCCCGAAGAAAACTCTTGAGCTTTGCTTCCTATGATCGTCTTTCCATTCTTCCAATCGGAGTGCTCGTTGTTCAGTATGTTCTCGTTCATTTTAACTGTGGATGGGTATTTCAAACAGCAACAGCACTAGTGCTTCAACCCTTTCCGAACTCAAAATACTCTACATCAACCGAGCCATCCTCTACTACCCCACCCCCAAATAGCTAGCGATTCCAGCACCTTGAACGCTTGTGCGTTGATTATCATTTCATCACTTTGCTTTTAATTAATATGCTAATCTTTCATAAGAAGGATTATGCGGAAAGGGAAGAGTAGAGAAAAGAGAGGTTACAGGTTTTTCTATAAAACATGCCCGAAATTCAGGAGGAAAGATTGTGAATGATTTATCCATTTCGAAAAAGCAGCCCACTATTTGCGAAAGTTGAAGATAATAGGATATTTCTCTACTAAAACAGTGGGAAATTATTGAATTGCAAATTCGTGTACGTTAATTATATTCCCCCTTTCTCGCATATGCTCTTTTGGTTTCCTTACTACCATAATATACTCCTTTGTAGGCAGTACCAATTTCATTGAATCCAACCAGCCTCAAGATCGAAGTGATCATCGGATTATGTGTTTTACTCTCTCACTCTCCCTTCTACAAGTCTCAAAATAATAACTACATAAGTATAATCTCACATTCTTGATGAATATGCATGGGACAGTCAGCACGCTCCTATGACACCTATATTTGGAGATCTGATGGAATTGTCGATTTGCCATTCTCATACGAAGGTGACGATCCCCTGAGGTCCCTTGGAAAAAGTACACCGAAACCAATTATCAACTGCACTATAATTGAAGAAGTGGAAAAACAAAATAGCTCCCTGATTTAGTATCATTCCGCTCCTACATTTATACACAAAATGGATATGCATATGGTAGATTTGAAAATAATTCAAGTTAGAGTAGTAAGTTTGTTTGGAAGCTAAATGCTTATTGGATTTCAAGACATTGCGCTAAGCAGGTTAAGGCGGATTAAAACCTTAGAAATGTCAAAACGTCTGCAACCTTTTGGTGCACTCTGCTTCTAAAGAATTATCGCACTCCCTAAACCCCACGGTGATTAGTGATTACCAAGTAACGAAAATACCACCTGATTTTCGTGGGGAGACTAGGTATCACCCCTGGTTCAAATTCAAATTGAACATCATACTTTAAAACTTTCGAGAACAACCCTTTGACGCTTGTGTTTACTGACTAAACACTCTTGCACCAACGCTTTTCTCAATCCTTACAAACAGACATAAGAACTTTTTTTTCAATAGCAATTATATGATACATGTAGCATAATAAAGTGGACGCGTATTTCTCAAATTGATTTATGCTATCATTATAATAATAGGTGAGGTCAACATGTAATTGGTTCTTTTAACTTTTGAAAGGTAATAAAACATAAAAGGAGAAAAAGAATAATCGAAGTACAGTCACCTCAAAGCGTGTGAGTCGCAATTGAAGTAACGAGAGAAGCCCCTGGAACTATTTGCAACGCGGTCTTTTTTCAGTGCGAAGAGGCTTATTGCTTTTCTTAAGATTTAAGGAAGTCAGCAAACCGACACATGAGACTGAGAGCTTCTGGAATGTGGAAACTGGTGGAAATTTCGACACACCAAGCATTAAGATGAGAACGCATGAAAACTTGATCAGAAATTACTCTTTTAAGAAACAGATGATAGTTGGAATTTGACACATCGCTAGTAACCCAGAGTCAATCGATTTGTAAAGTCCAAGAAATGCGTGAGATTCTGCAGGTATAGTATACGCCTATTCTTTCGTGAGCCTCAAGGTCACCAATTTTTCAATGTTTGTTAAGGAACTAACGGTCCTATATAAGACAATGTCTTCAGCATAGGCTAGGCTTTTAAACTTTTGCCCTTGTCTTACAAAAGTAGATCTCCTTAAGTTCAGTATTACAATCGAGGAACAATACTGCTCCTAGGAACATCCTCAGAACAACTGCAAAACCAAAGCATCTGATTGGCTGTCACCATGGTGATCCTTTGTTCCTAATAAATACCAATAAAATTTGTTACTAGATCGTTATGCCTGATCTTAGGGGATAAAAAGAATATCTTTGTGGTGTCGATGTGAATAAGAATTAGTTGCTTACCTGGCGATGACGTCCATTCCAGGGATGGCCTGGCTCTTGATGATTGAGCCATCAGCCCTGGACAGGGCGTGGTGGGGGATGCCTGCAGGGGACAGGATGGCAGTGTGTGCAGCCGAGGGATGGTGGTTGAGCTGCATAAACTGCATGTGGTTCAGGTGCGTGGGAGGGTGGTTGTACCCATTCGCCAGAAGGGGAGACTTCTCCAGTCGTGGTGGATCTGCAAAACAATACCAAGCACACTGTTAGTTTTCAAATTTGTTTGACTTTATGTGCCATTTGTATGTGTATGTGCTGTTCTGTCTGTTTTGATGTACACACACTTTTAAGTCATGGCAAATATAGTATATGAACTAAATTTGCTCTTTCTTTCAACTCACAGGGTCATTATAATATCTGTTTCGGCGGAGCATTTTCACAGGGACATTTATCTCAATATAAAGGCGTGTATAGTTGGTAGACAATGAAGATATTAGGATATTGACATTATATCTAAACACCAAACACACAGGTAAACCTCACCGAGTATTTCAGTGCAAGGCCGGAAAACACCCAATTGCTGGAATAATCGTAACAATTCTAAGAAAAAAAAACTTCAGTTCTGGAAATTTCCCATGCGAGTAATTTTAAGAGCAAAATGCAATTTTATGCACTTTGTAATTTGTTCTGAATTTTTATAACGTTCGCTAATTAGTTCACTTTTTTCCTCCAATAATCTCCATAACGTAAGCTTATTTGCATATTATGCATTTAGCAGCCTTGGACCGCACAGCATGCTCTGCACGGGTAATAGATTTGAACTATTTCTTCCATTCACATAGAATCTTCGACGGCAGTTGTTTTTGTTCCAATCCAAGCTGCAGTGTGTATAGGCCAATCCAAAGCAATTACGCACCACGCAACTCTGATTCGTGCACAAAATCCGCTGCTTTCGAGTTGTCGAGCACAGCACTGCATTAATGTCAGACTGTGTCTGAGATCAACTTTTACAAATGACTTTTGACATTCCCGGTGACTGCAATATTCCAAGCTAAACATGCCGTGATTTATTGTAGTCTCACTTGACTATCCAGAATAATTAGCAAGCAGAACAGGACGGATAGACACCCCTTATTCCTCTTCCTGGCCCCTTGCCCCCCCACCCCGCCCGTCCAACACCCCGTCACTCCATCAACCCACCGCTCCTAACCATCCTTCAGGACCATCGTCTATCGAACTGAAATCTGCATTCCCCAGGCTTTATTTACACTCGCTCCCACTTGACTTTACTTTTCAGGAGCGATGTGTGCTTATTTTCACACAAATCATCAATTTCACGGACTCGCCATGTTATAAATTCACAGCAAGTTCAGTGGTGGTATGAAATATAGCCATATAGAAGTTTCTTTTGTTTTTACTTTATTTTAGTCGAATTATTTCTCGCGGGTGAATGATGGAGCACTCAAATCTTCCAACTTCTCATCATATTTAGATATTTACATATTTCTCACATTTAAATATATAACTTTATTTTGACGTCCATACATATTTTTTGATTAAACGCTGAGATTGTGATTGAACAAATTTGTTAAGATATAATTGTTTCGAGTTAAACATGGGAAATGTTATATTTTAAGACCTCACGCCTAATGTTCTCAAATTACACCAAATATAAGTAGAATACAAGTTCATTGCCAGAAAAAAAAACAGTTAAACTTCATTACCTGAATGATTATTTCAATAGAGTTCTGAAATGAGTTTCGACTTTAAGACAATACCTACTTAGGACTTTTAAAAACAAACTCCAATCCCAATCTGAAAACAGTTCGAAGCCGGACTCAAGTTTTCCGAGTTCCCTAGCCGGCGAGTTGTGTATGAGAATGGATCGACGCTCACGGCTCGAGCATGTGTCTCATAGTTATCAGCTGACTTCAACTCTGAGCATTAAAGCAGAGCAGCTTTCCTCGCATCAGCCATCAATCACTCGCGACAAGAGAGTGTCAAAATGGCGTGAAGCTACCGCCTGCTTTCAGAGGCTCGCTGGGTTTCAGGTGGTGGTTTCAAGGGGTTGGGGTAGGGGGTCGGGGGGTGTCCGGGGTGGCAGCGTCTCTACAGTACGTGGAAACGCATAATATTTAAACCACATGGCAGCAAATGCTGAATCAACAGAATATTATAGCATATACCGGGTTGGCGTCCGCTGTTGCACTAGTTCTCGTGGGGTCTCAAACCCAATAGGTATTAGTAACCCTGATAATAAATAGACAGTCATGTATACAGTGGACACTCGCATGGAGCGCGTAGATCCCGAGCGCTACGGTTGTACGCACGGTGCGGCAGTACGCACCCATTCTGTACATGTAATTTCGCGTGTGTTATGATAATTATGTGTAACCACGGAATGGACACACACACTTGATGTGGTCTCGCAGCTTGCACCCCAATGCTGCAAAATACAGATAGTATAATACGGTCAATTGCAGTCGGAACCCGGAGTGTGATTGCGGCTGCTAACGTATTGAGCCGGTTGTGGCAAAGCCAATTTAATAGATTTGTAGGGGGAAGATCGCGATTAGAAAAGTCGTCGGTTCGGTTTTCTAATCAGGTTGATTTCGTAGAGTATCCGGTATTTGGAGTGGGAATTAATGTGTAAAATCTGATGTGAAGTTAAGGAAGGTTAAGGTACTAAGTATGTAATGCCAATGTAATGTCAAACTATCACTTAGCGTTTGTGTTTAGCTCTGTTCTGTTTATGAGAGATGTGTGAACACATTGTCTCGTATTCGGAAAGTTAGGGAGTGTGAAAATCACAACAGATATCACGATCACCACACATTTTCTTTAAAACCTAATTACTCGCACGACTACTTTTTGGGAGTTTAGACTATGAAGCGGCCAGCAAATGGAACAGCAACATATAAATTGGAGTAGTGGTTGTCCAACATGGAAAAATGTATCCCAAACCGATAACTTTAAACCGTTAGTCGAAATCAAAGAAATACACATTGACTATTAGATAATCGATTGTCTTAAGTTTGTTACTTTATTAATGAGCAACATACAGAGTTGTCGGCTACTGCTAACAATATCCACTGACAACTCACAATGCCAATAACTTTGTCTAGCGTAAGTTATTCATACACCGAAACAGAAATATTATTTAATTCAAATAAGAAGATAGAATAGGTGAGCTGTATAATAGTAGAGTCGCCGCTCCCAACGGGGGGCAAGCCCCATAACGAGCCCCCTGGCGCGGCAGCCTTCACAAGACTTAGCAAAATAAAGAGACACCACAAAAAACATTCTCATCTCTCCCACGTCACAGAGAGAGTGCCATGCATGATTTGGGGATCCAATTTGCGGCCAGGTTGATAACATAGGGATTTCTCATTCGTGATTTAATGCCATTAGCAAGATTGGGAAAAAGAATGGATACTAACAAGTGATTAGAAAAAATAAGATCAGATTCCCATGCGATTTCGAGATGCCCATAAAGAATGGAAATAAGGCTGAAGAGGAACACTCACGATCACGCAAAAATAAATTTTTATCTTTATTCTTAAGGATCCTTACGAATCCTTACGAATGTTAATAAAATCGTGAAGATATTTACAAACCCGGCACCTCCACCACCGTCGGTTCAAATCTCGACAAAGTATTTACTTTTAATTATAACGTGTTTTTGTTTTGTTTTTGTTTTGTTTTTTGTTTTGTTTCATTAAGAAACGTGTGACGAGCATTTTGGGGAAAGGAGTTCCAGTGTACACTTTGAAGCGTGCAGGAAGGCACAAAAAAAGTGTGGCAGGCACTTGAGAGCATAACCTAACTAGTTCAAGCAACCTTTTCTGATCGCTCACCGCGGCTCTAACTCGCGGGCGTCAATTCATTCCCAATGCAGACAATTTTACTTCCATTTCGTGTTCCTCTACGTTTCTAATAGTGTGACTCGTTTCGCTATTATGATCTCGGAAACATTCAACTAATAGCTGGTATTTTCAACCTAGTATATGTTTTGTCAATTTCAGAAAAGGCATTCGGGTTTGATAATTTCTATCATTTGGATAAACGTTTCCAATTTGATGGGTTGTAATTTCAACTTTCGTTTTATGGTTCATGTTTAGTTTTTACACCTGGACCGCGGGCGTGATTGCTGGCATTTGTAAAAGGCATTTGATCGAAATGATAGTGATCCACAAACCGCATACGATTAAATGGTATGAAAAGGTAAATGACATACCTGGAGCTAAGCACTTTAGGTGGTGCCTACAGAAAAACAAAAATGCAACGGCTTTCGGATTGAATAATGTTTATTTCGATACTTTCGTGTTTTCCTTTTTTCTTTTTTTCTTTATTTTTGCTATAGCCCTACAATTCAGTGATTTTTTCTGGATTATATTACGTATGCCATCGCCTTTGGGCTTCCATATATCCATGGTAAACTAAACTTTATTGTAATGTTGTTTCCGCGGGCGAAATCTACCGCCGATCGTCCATAGATCTGACAGTAATTTGTAATCATAGAGCTGTGGGAATCAGATGCTTACGACGGGGTTAGATAGATCTTACATCAAGTAATCGAAAGCTTTCAGACCTGTTTGATGGATTTGATCAACGATGAAGCGAATTGCGATTGAAAATAACAATAACAGATGGCAGTGTTTCGCTTGACTGTTCACATTACTAGACAAGCAATTTAAAAAAAAAATGCAATTACAATTTTCATAAGGCCCTGCTACTGAAGTACCTCCATAGTATTTCATTCTTTCAGTTTCTATTTCGCAGTACTTTATCCGTAGCGTAAACACTAAAAGAGCCCGAAGCGGTGTTAGTTTTTCCAACTGATGCCCCCCATCCCACCTTAAACCCTATATGCCAATGCCCTTCCATCCATAGATGCTACTAGTACGGTTCCTCTATATACTTGCTTCGCTTCTCTCTATTATATTCATTTTGACGATGATTTGATCTGATACATTTGACAATGGCATCTTGACAAAAGCTGCACGCCAGCCAGGCATGGGGCATATTTCAGTGCGGGGGGATCTATTATGTAGCTACAGTTTGTATGATTCAAGTATATTGCAAGTGTAAACATGTTACTGGCTGTGCATAGAGTTTACATCTAACAGAAGCCATTCAACGCGATATCATTACAATAAATTATTAAAACATTTCCAGTCATGTAACGAATAACGATTGCAGAGTGCGAGCGTTGCTTGAAAACGGGCGAGTAAATATTCGCATCATCGAGTACTCCTTTCCTTCTCCCTCGGTTTCCTTGGTTCCTTTGGTTTTCCTGGAGTTTATAAGATTCGGCACTTCTCAGTTATAGTTACACCCAGTCCCTTAAATTTCCTTAGCTCCGTCTTCTATTACTATGTGTTACGATCTGAAGAGAGGATAATCATAATCTTATTCGAATTTATTTTCGCAATTTAAATGGTTGTAGTTTCGTTTGTTAATTGACCAAATACCAAATAAGGAACAGCCTTCCTTCTATTTTATTAAAGGTGTATAAGGAATAGATATTTTATATGATCAAGGATCATGGTTAAAAAGTTTACGAAACAATAATTGTCTGCTGTTTGAATCGTAAATAAAGTTTTGCTCTCTGCATGGGAATGCATCTAATTGTCTAGTCTGGTCAGCCCTATTCTGCGTTCATGCTTCTCGGCGAAGAGTGAGACAGAGCCAAGACGTGGTCAAAACCAAAGACACGCCGGAGTTCGAGCCATGGAGCCATGGAGCCATGGAGCTGGAGAGCTAAGAACAGGCCAACTAAGTGGTGGGAGGAGGTTTCTCGAAATGGAATGAAATAAAATAGAGAAGTGTGCTGTGTAAAGAGTTGGAATGGTTAAAAGCTGAGATAATTGCCAACGCTTGGAGAAGAACCCATGCATTTCACGTAGTGTGGGAGACAGGGTATAATTAGATTTGAAATCTTGAATGGTGAACTTATATATCGCTACATCCTTGAATACTCACTGATTATTGAAATGGTAAACATGCTTATCATCCCAGTGACATGGGATTTTTTACTGAATTAATCAACCCAGAAGTATGGTGTATTTATATAGAGAATAAGACGCATTCTTTCAAGATGATGGGAGACCACAGATTGATTTAGATTATTAAATAGCCGAGGAACAATGTATGTGACCGCTGCTACTGTAACTAATCCTAATCCACCAATAATAATATGCATCATATGATTTTAGCTCACATTTTTGGAGTTGAATGATCACATGTTTCGCAATTTCACGTAGCAGTGACATGAAACTATAGGGTCAAATTCAAAAATTAATCTTAAGGCCAAACTCAGCATTTTTGTCACGTTTGAAGTCCGAAAAAGTAACACTGAAAAGTAACAATTTTTACTGCAATAATAATTATTATCCTTGCAATGAATTATTCATCAGAAAATTCAAGTTCAAACAGAACACACGATAGGGTGAAATTAAAACATGCAATTCCAGATTGAAAACTTCAGAACTTTTGAAACAAGTGGATTTGCTGTACGTGAGATGCATCACAGATCTTCGGATGCCACGAGTTGATTGCTGGATACCTGTTCCGGCTGAAGCCTTGTTTACGGCGTTCCGAAGCAAACACTTTGGCGTAGGTTTTGGCGAAGGTTTCAAAGGGTTAGCTGGATGCGCCGATCAAGGCGATAAATAAAACTCGGCGATAAGTTCACGATGCTATTGTATGTAGTACATAAAAATACAGTGACAAAAACTTAAGAATGAAGTGCAAAACTTTTTAAATACCTAGCTGCGCTAATTTTGGATTTTAATGTCACGCTAACGTCGATGTGAGTAAGCATTCAAAACCGCTTTGAAACCTCTGGAATGTCGTAGCAAATCTAAAGAGTTGGATGCTAGTGGATTGCGGGTTAATGGTTTGGGAACTGCTCTCTCCTGGTCGCGTTGCCCCATATTCAATGGCAGTAGTAGGTCACCATTAGCAGGGGTGCTCAAAATTCAGACCGAGCTGTACAGACCAATATGGAGGGATGCTATTTAGAACTGTCATATTATAGAATATATTGTTGGAAATCGGTAAAGATGAAACTATTCAGGCGCACTATTTTTAAACATAAGAAATGAGTTAATTCGGTTAATTATTTTTGGTTTACTGGTAAAGAGCATTGTGCATGATCGATGCTTTGGTCATTTATAAATGTATCCATTGCCTTCTGTTTTTATATTAAATATTCCGGATTTGTCATTGGTGTCAACGGCAGTATATCCCATGGTACTATAAAACGAGGCAAAAGTTTTTCGCCTTTTTTTTCTTGAAGCCTGATTCTTGAAGACTTGATTCCAAGTCTTGTCTTCGCGTTTGAGGGGTGCACCGTTACAAGGGTGATTTGTCAAAGAGACACGAAACCCCTTCCCTAAACGGGGGCGTGAAAACTCGGAAAATCTCCTTTAAGGAGAATCAGATTTCAGCGATTCCCCCCTGAGAAAAATTTCCGGGAAGTCTTAGCCATTCCCATGTACGAGTGACTGTAGGCTAGCACAACTACAATCAACCCCCTGCTGAGTTTTAAATGATCAAAGCTCTAAATGATTCCAGCTTCCAAGTGAAACGCAAGGATATCATATAAATTAACTTCCAAAGGAACCTTTTTTTCATATTGAAATAATTAACTCCACGAAACTCGCTATATAGAGTTCATGATATTTATTAAATGTATAAAACATGATGATGATACTAATTACGTTGGCATTTTTCCCATAAAACACCCTAGCATTGGGCAATTATTGTAAATGTCATTTGCTCTTTTCCCAGCGAGTAGAGCTGAGAGCAATAGTTGTAGAAGTGCGAGCAATTACGCTATCTCCCGTTTCATCACGCCGTCTCTCAGCCGGTCGCCTGCTCAAATGAGTCTCCAAGATATAAGGTCAAGAAAATCAAGACGTCGTATGTCGAAAAAGTACCCTATAAAATAGTAAATAAAATGCAATAATAAAAGACAGAAGTACCTTAATTTATGTCTTAACAGCTAGAGCTGTATCAAGCTCGCCAAGTCCAGAGGAAAATCTCATCCTAGTTGTCACCTTATTTCATTCGGCCAAAGTTGAGTTCAATTTCAGGCACGGATATAAAATAAGACTCATTTGGTCCATACAGATCTAGTAAAGTGAGATGTCTCCCCTTCTCTAGCCCAGCACAGTCACACCCAGTACACCCAGGACACCCAGTACACCCAGGACACCCAGTACACCCAG
>LVVV01432351.1:0-17474 GCA_001676325.1 Amphinemura sulcicollis
ATTCAAAACCCAGTTTGAGTTAGTTTTTTTCAAAACTAGTGCTGAGCTTAGGTAAAGTAGATATGAGTCTTAAAAATCTTATAGCTTTAAGTTGCTAGGTAGGTAGATACTATTATTACATTATTTGTTGGAGAGTGTAGCAATGTGCGTGAAAGTGGAAGCACGGCACATGCTAATGTTTTAGGTACTGCCTTTTGAAATAATGCTATTAATAATAACTATTGAAATTTTCTGCAAGTGCCAACAGCAATACTGACAGTTCTCTATCGTAGCTTATGTTTTTCCATTGTTTCACATAAATTGTTCACCTCCTTTCTATATTTTTCCTGGTATTATTCTTTCTACATTTTATGCAGTTAGTATCTAGTTGAGTTGCTACCAAACTCGAGACTCTTGCAGCTTTGCAGCTGACGTTAGACACAGATTATCCAAGAATGATGGTGAAAAAGAAAAAAAATTAGGTAGTATGCAACTTACTCTGGAAAATGATGAAGATGAGCCGCCACAAAGAATCGTGATTGTAAATCGTGCATGTGCCTTGCATGGCACAATGCATGCATCCCATCTACTACTCTGAAGAAGGCACATACCAAAACGTTACCAATCAAGATTCTCTTTCTCGGCTCATATTTATTATTTTTCACAGAGATTGCGTCAATCTTTCTTTTTCTTATCCGTCATCATCATTACTATTCCAGTCTATTGGCACTTTTTACAACATTTTATATCCAAGATTTAACCAGCCCTTGTGGTCAATGCATTCTATACAAAATAGTCCTAAATTTAAAATGCATATTTCATACCAAATTGAAAGATCGCAACGAACATCTGTTAGAACACTGCCCTGCTGTCTTTGACAAACAAAATTTTTTTGAAACTGCTTCTTTTTGATGTGATCTACCTGTAATCAATGGATTACAGCCAATCACAATTTCGTGTTTCTATGTCATGATTTGCTACTTCTAACTCATCATGTAGCTACCACCCTAAACCAACCCTAAAAAATCAGTTACATACCCATTGCCAGGTGTGCCTATTTATTTCCGCTGTAATTGTGTTTCCACCAAATCACCTGTCATCTTGCAGGCATACAAGAACTTTGGTGGCCGCGTACGGAACCTGAAGCGGCATCTGGACGAGCGATTGCCGACCTTCTCGTGCCCGAGCCCAGTGCCGTCGCCTGACTACAACGCGCCGTCTCCTGAACCCGACTGCGATATCGAGCTGCCTGACGACAACGCTGCCACCGACTTTGCCGCGTTTCTGCCTGGTGGGCCGCAAAACGTGCAAAGCAATGCCAGGGACAACTGCTTTGCTAGCTTCCTAGGCAATGGGGCGCTGCCCTTTGAATTCCAGGTAGGTACCGAGGTGGTTTCAGTCTGGTGTTTTTGTTGTTGTTTTCTTCCATGAAGATTAAAATCCTGAGATTGATATACCAAATGGTTTAGCATGTTTGAAATACCGGTTTTCTGCGATCACCGAAGCTAGGCAACATTCTGGCGGGTCAGGTATTGGATAAGTGACCTATCAGTTTTGTTTGGGAGAGAGGTTGGAGGGACTGAAGTTAGTATCACAGCCTCGCTCACTTTGCTTATCGATCTCATAATAACATTGGATTAGTGAAGGAATCCTGCTCCTGAAGTTGCATACTCCTTTAGAAAGGATATACAATCGGTGGTGCTGTTGATGCTTTTCACCAGGAGTAGGCTATATTTTGCCACCCTTATAGTTAGTCTTCTAGTCCTCCCTTGTAGTTAAGATTAGGCCCATCATCATCTTTCACCATTTACTCATTCTCACTCATTCACGCATTCAAAATCAAAGTTGAGATCGCCATGGTTGAATTGGAAGAAAGTTCTCTAAATTTTCGTATTTTAATTGCTTGAGGCACATGAATATTGGTGGAAATCTATTTCAAGTAATCAATGAAAAGGCACAGCATCTAAATCCAACCAACGCAGCTTGCAGGAACTATTCCAGAAAATTGTTTTTGAATTTTACTGTTGGTTTTGTGTGGAAGGATGGCACAAATTTTGTATACTCTTATACTTCCCTTTGTTATTTTCAGAAAAATTTGTTCAGCGAGTCAACTGATGAAAATAATGAATCTGAGGTAATAAATTTAGCTGTGCCTACACTCAAAAGTCAAAATTGCGTACAACATTTACTGTTCTCCAGATGCCTTGTCCTACAAACTAATTACATGGCAAATCATTTCAGGGCAAACCGATCGAAGTCATCAACAACCGCACCGAGTCAGAACTCAACACCAACATCACCAACTTTCTCAAGTCGCTGAGCGGAGGCGGTCTACCAAAGAGTCCCTTAACGCTCGACCACACGACTCCGCCACCAGCGCCGTTCCCTCCGTACGAGGGGGCTACGGCCGAGCCGCCCGGCAACGAATACGACTACCCATTGAACACGAGCCCAATGGAGCCGCCCCCCATGATGCCCGACATCTTTAACTCCGACAAGTTTCCAGCGTGGGAAGCTGAGGCCGAGGCATGGATCGAGGAGAATGGTGCCTGGCTCGACGAAAAGCCCCTCGAGACGCCCGAGTCGCCACCCATGAGCGAGAAAAAGAGTTTCGCCGAGCCGATCGTCTACGACCAGTCGGCTTCACTTCAGGTTCTCGGCAGCAGCGCCGACGTCGACCAGAGGCGGCTTCCGATGGCGCTTGACCATCGGCAAATTCCACCGCCTGTCCCGGGTAAGGATATGGACCACCGAACTCATCTATCGCGGAGCAAGGACGTGGATCACCGAAACCTGATCAGCCTGACGGGTTCGCCAATCCAAGAGCCGCTGCCGCCGCCGCCTGGGCCGCCCAAGCTATGGCCCCTGGACGAAGACTTCCGGAATCCTCCGGTACGGATGTCTACAGTGTCCGACATCGACTATCGGATACCGCCGCCGCCGCCTCCATTGCTCAAGGAGGTGCCCATCGAGAACTGTGACAACGTGGAGAGCGTGGACATGGACATGAGTGATGACGACAGCGCCGAAGTCTCGCCAGTGAAGGTCGGAGTGCCTAATGCAAAACCGGTGGACAGGCCGGTGCCACCCACACTTCCGGTCAGCAAAATGACTGCAATATCTCCACTCAGTGGTGTTAACAACGACCAAAGTCCTACCTCATCGTACAAGCGACAGTTTCACGGGTCGAAGAAAATCGAAACAATCAGTGTTACACCTCCGAGGCCTTTGCTCAATCGAGTGCCTTTTAGCCCGCTCCGGGCGGGAGCCCCTCCCTCCTTTGGTTTAGCGTCGCGGGGCGGCTTGCTGCCAACGCCTCAGACGGCGACAACCCGCCCTCCATTCCAGCAGCCACCCCCTCAGATGATGCTCCACGGTATGCCGCAGATGCAGCCCTCCATGAACGAGCCACCTCCCTCACATGCCACACCCCCACCAAGCCACAGTGGTACCCCACCTGGTCAACATACCCAAGGTGGTAACAATGGGCCTCCGGGACACAGCGGGCCCCCTCTTGTTCCGAGTGGTCCCCCACCAAGTCACAGTGGCCCCCCTCCTGGTCATAGTGGCCCCCCACGAAGTCACAGTGGCCCCCCTCCTGGTCATAGTGGTCCACCATTGAGTCACAATGCCCCCGGCGGTCATAATTTACCACCCGGGCGCAGCGGGCCTCCGCCTGGTCTGGGCTGTCCTCCTTTAGATCACAGCGGTCCTCCACCAAATCACTGTGGCCCACCTCCAGGTCATGGTGGCCCTCCCACGAGTCACAACGCCCTAGCTGGTCATAATGGACCCCCTGGGCGCAGCGGGCCCCCAACGGGCCACGGTGGCCCACTACCAGGTCCACTGGGGCGGCATGCGCCCTCAACTGGGCACCTGCGGCCACCTCTAGGTAATAATCCCCCTATGTCAGGAAACATAAGGCCACAGCTGGGTCAAGATAGGCCACATTTGGGGCCTTCTCTTGGTCCTCCGCCCATTAAAGCCCCTCTGAGTCTCTTGAGCCTGCCATTTAAGCAAGCCTCCTTCTCCGAAAGTAGAAATGTGGATATAGAATTGGCCGAAGATTTTACCGACGATGTCATGATTGCTGATGAGTTTGAGAATGAACTGGACCAGGAATTTTGTAGCAATAACACTGTAACACAAGTACAAAACACGAGAAATGGTTTAGAAAATTTGCAGAGAGACAATATTGAAATGGACGATTCACTCAACTGTGAACAAGACTTGCATATGAATGGAAGGGTGAATGAGCACATGCTAGCCATGCCCCCTCAGAGAGGATGCATGGCGCCTCCCCAGCACATCAGCCTTCTTCCCCCACCTCAATTCAACGAGCCACCCATACGAAGAGAATTTCTGCACCATCTCAACGAACCTCCTAAATGGGACGATAGGAACAGTGAACGGCCGTTTGAATATGATGAAGATGGTTTGAATGAAATGGATGAATTTTCGGAGCGAAACAATGACGGCAGGGGGCAGTTTACAGGACCAAGGCCACTGCTGGCAAGGGACGTCTTTTTGCCTCCGCGAATGAGAGGTCCAATACCGACTGCGCCTCGAAGGGGCATGCCCCGGATGCGTCTACAAGGCCGGGGAAGCCCACGTGGGCATTTCAGGCCACCATTTAGGGGACACCCTCAAAATCCGTATGGTGGATGGTGAAGATAGGTGACTGATGTCTTATTTTCGTGAATGACAAAATTGGCAGATTCACGACCCAGTACTCAATAATGAAGGTTTTTCATAAATTTTGTTTGAGATTGTAGAATTTGATTTAAAATAATTGGGTTGATATTTCTTTTACGACAACGCTGTTTAGTACAAAGGCAGATCTTGTTTTAATTTCTTTTGGAAATGAATCTTAATTCCTTCACATCGTTAGCGTAATATTCGTGCGCAACCTAATCGCGGTGTGAGTCGCGAAGTGGTGATTTCGGCAAACCTTTACAAGTTTATTTTAGCCGGTACAATCAAGCGCTGCCAATTTATTTGCCATCATTTCGTATAACCCAAAAATGTTGCATCTTGTTATGCTTAATTCGTAACTAAAGTTAGCTTTCATTCATAAACTCTGAATCAATTTCATTCTGCTTGAGATACTATTTTATGTTTCGGTTATTTAGAAGATATTGTGTCTCAAATGCACCATTAATTAATTGCTCACAAATATGTAATGATTCACTTCTCTTATCTGTAAATATCCAGCTTCAGCCATATTGTACCTACAAATTTCAGAAGGTAGCTGAACAAAAATGTAAATTTTAAAGACTTCTAGCAGTCATTGTAAAAATAAGGCAATTTTGTCCTATATTGTTGATAAAATATGTAGATGATAGCAGTTAACATATTCTATTTTAGAATAGAAATTTTAGTTGTACTGGAATTGAGGCTGGAGCCTGTCTAGGAGATCTAGTGTTTATTTTGAACTTGTGAAGTCAAGTATGCTGTTTGAGCCTTGCTATGAAGTGTACTGCATATATTAAATATTGTATAGATATAGAAGATATAATAATATGAAATAGGTTGCATGAATTGGACACACCATATAGCTAACTACACTAGCTAAAATATCTGCATCGATTTTTTAACTCTTGTCACTTGCGTCGAGTCTTAGCATAAGGTGTTAGGCTTAAATAACCAGTCAAACATAATGAAGACATCCACATTTCGTACCATCTGCATGTAAATATGCATTCTTGTGTTTTGGGATACAGCTGGGCTTGGCTTTTGATCTTATTCTTTTCATTAATTTTGTGCTTTGAAGATAAGACAGTGAAATGATTTCAATTGAAAATGCTTTTGCTTATAGTAACTCCTGCAGAAAGGTACCATTTTTTTAAAACCTCAATTGCAAATTGTAATGTAGAAGGTACACCTTACCTACCTATTAAGAATATTGTTGGTTCATTCAGTAATTGATGTCTAATAAAAGAAGTAGAAAAATAAATAACTACAAGGCCATGTAGAACTTGTTTTAAAATCATGTTATTAGTTTGTTATTTTTTTTTTTATAATCAAATAGTTTATCGTTGAAAATATCTTTCCAGTGGGCTGGATAGGGCCATTGCCAAAACTCCTTCAAACGCCGGGACCAGGAACGTAAGATTTAAATCAAATTGGACTGCCCTACTTGCGTAGGTACTAGGCAGATCGTTAATTATTCATGTGCAGTGACCAAATGCTGGCATTTTATGAAGGTGCAATAGGGCATAACACGCTTTAAGTCACTCGACCAAAGAGGTGCAAATTTTTATATCAGTACCTACCGTTTTTAGCACTTCATAGATTTCATTACATTGTCTTATCTGTGAGAATATTTTATTCTTTCTACCATATTACCACCTGGGTGCCTACTCTCAATGGAATCTGTATGCTGCACCATCCACTTTCCGCGTTTCAATCTTACAGATTCCCAACCAGACTAGGCTCCCAGCACAAGGTACAAAATCATTGTCTACTGATTCAAAGTTCTGCACTCATGACCATTCAATATACAAAATTATTCTCAAATTCCTTTTTTTAATTAAACACTAAAGTATTCAAGAATTATATCTTTGACAATTGGCATAGGGAGAATATTATTTTGCACTACATTCAGTGCTACCAAATCTGGAAATAGTTTGTTTTCTGAACATTGAACCCTAACAATAACTGAGAAAAATGTTTGTTATGATCAGCATTAATTACTATTGTACCATTTTTGTTTTGTAAGCATTGTAAACATGTCACTTATACCTAACAGCATTGTGTCCCTAAGTGTTTGTGTGATTGGCTACCTTCCAGTATGTGATTAACACGCTGTGTCAATGTGAAAGAGAGTAGCGTGTGTTGTTGGTTTGTGATGCTGATTATTCAAGCTTAGCCTTGTGCGGTTACCGTATCATACAAATTGAACGTCGGATGCAGCACTCGCGTTGTACGATCGCAGGCCCGATTCTGACGACCAAATTCAGAAACTTATTTTCTTTGAGATAGAGACGCTGATGTCATGTCACCGAATTAAACTAGATATTTAGGAGCCCTTCAGAAAATCTCATCCCCATTGCGAGAACTTAATCATTCTCTCTTACTTTTTTTTGCAAAGAAAGAAGCTTCTTTGAAGCACTACGTCAGCGAGTAGACGCTTGTTTTCAAATTCATAAAATATAGTCATGCTGAATATTGCAGACTCAAAAGAGTTGTTCGCCGGCCGAAAGGCTTTTAATATTTGCCTAGAGGGCACAGAAGATTGAGCAGCTACCGGGTTGGAATTGCTCTATGCAAGTTTGATATGTTGTTCATTTCGCGCAGAAAGCACAGCAGCTATAAGTTCGATACGTGACAGCCGACTGCATGCTATGTTCGTCGATATGTTTTCATTTCTCCCCGAAAACAGAGCGTTTATCTTTGATAGTCTGGCTATTTCGAACATTTTCGTGCCCATTATTACTGTAGGGAATTGCGAGTGTGCGGCCGGCCGCCGCTCATACTTTTCCCGCTTTTATGACTGCCAAGTAATTACTGAAATTATTGCTGGTCATGCGGAACGCGCAAAGGGGGAATAGGGGTGCGAACACTCTTTCAGTTTTGTTTTTTTGCTGTAGGTTCACGCCCAAGTGCTTCAAACACGTGGAAATTCGTAGTATCCTTGGTTTGGTAGTATTATCTCACTGTAAATTCGTTCTTGCTAAATAATTTGTATCAAGATGTTGCAGAACTCTAAACAAATAAAGTTAATACTAGTCTGAGAAACGGTTCTCTGCTCTCGAAGTGTTGAATGAGTTCAAATAATTTACAATAATGCCAAATCTTTGATAATATCTCAAAGAACTGAAAAGCTGACACAAAATTTCGCAAACATATCGCAAAACACGCAACCTTCAACGGAGACTCATATTTTTATCTTAACCCACCAATCCTCATCGATACCGTTGTTTCAAAATTCACCCTTTCGAACAGTCACCAAAAAAAACATGCAATTAACGGTCATATCATTCAATCTAATTCGCATGAAAACGCACCACATTCGCAACGTCTAAATTATGCGCGGGCACCGTCGATCAGTGTGAATGCAATCACGTGTTCTCCCCGCCGACGCCGACGCCCGCGCCGCCAACATATACCACGCCTCTGTCAGAGACGCAGGTCGATATAGCGCCGCAGTGAGCTGGCTAGCAGCCGTCGCGACGCACGCACCGTGGTTTCACCACTCGCCAACCAGCACACTACTTCTCACCAGCTTCTCCGCTCGCCCGCCCGCCCGCTCGCTCGCGTCTAGACCTCATAGCCTTTCTCTCTGTCTATCACTATCTGTATGTTCATACTTCTGTCTATCATTATTTTTATGTCTTCATAGATGACTCTTGCCTGTGTGTCAATTTTAGTGTAGAATTTTGTTAGAAATGTAATCGACCTCCCCGTTACTAACCGAATGTGTGTTTGGTACCGTTATGCGTGTGTGCGGAACTTGCCTGGAAGCACGTGCTGTATCCCGATAAAGCGGCGTTAGCTCTCTATGGATACGGCGGAAGTTTCCCCTGGTATGTTTGCTAACCTCTGATACTAATTTCCTACTGTTTCATTTGATATTTGCACTTAAATAGTTTTTTAGTCGAAGCCAAGTCTGCATCGAAACGTGTTCTTTTTCTGCTTCTCTTTTTCCTGAACTGTTCTCCGGTATGGTGTGTTTTGAATTTTGTTGCCCCATGTGATTTTTGAAGTCTAGTCCTTTAAGATGTATCATCTTGAAACAAAATACTTTAGTGGAAGGAAATCAATGAATTGTAAGGCAGGCTGGAGGCGTCGGATGTAGTGAATTTGGAGCTGTTCTTCCACAAGATATGACCAAATTGAACTCAAGAAAGACTATTCACTGGTGTAACTTGGAAAGACAGTGGGCTGCGGCGGTGAGAATCGAACGCACGCACAAAGCGCTGAAAAATGAGGCAGTTTAGAACTTTGGTTTGCTGGCAGATTTTCAATTATCCGCCGCGGCATTTATATAAATGGAACTGAATTCGTACGTTGTGTGAAGACGATAAGAAGTTTGAGGCTAGCCGCTCTCAAGCGAGTCCGAATCTCGGCTAGCAATACAAAGGAGTTGGTACTTTTATATTTTAAATCCTGATCCTGAATTTTTATCATTGGCAATATAACTCATTTTATTTTTCATATTGATATTATGTGTTGAATTGTTGGAGTGACATTTTGTGTTAGTTTTTATTTTGTAAGTTTGTAACTTTAGAATTTTTATATAGATGTGCAATTTATGCAATTACAGTTCTTGATTTTATTTATAGATAGTGGTACCGAGATATATTTCCATATGAGCGAGTAAATTATAGTTCTGTGTTGTGTTGTTTAAAAATTAATGGTTACCGTGTACATGGATGGATTGGAAAAGTAGAACTGAAAGTGCAAACGTTTATATCAATGTTGCGTCAGGATATGTTGTTAATACTTTTATACTGTTCGATTCTAAAGAAAGGTATATCGATCAATTGATCTCTGTTCAAATCTGTCTAAGTCTCTAGTCTTCAAGACACATTAAAATAGCAATAAACACTAGTTAATAAAACCAAGAAATAAATACTTTTTTACAATTTTAAACTCAAATCTAATTTATTTTGTATCCCGGTTTTCGTTATCACATTGATTTTTCTTATAAACACAAACATCTTAAATTATCACATCGCAATTATTTCGTTTTATTCTAACCGCTGACAATAGTTAATTATTAATTATACCCGATTAGCAGTGCTATCAGTAACAAGCAGCTTGCTAGGGTAAATAATTAGTCTAATTATTGCCAAAGGCTTATCGCCTTTACGAAAATGAAACCCACAATACACCGCCAAGTTTTGGCAACCTGAAGCTATAGCTGTTCAAGACTTGAACGAGAACTGCAAACTAGGGACAAGCACAAGAAGACGTGGCGTATCGCAAATTCAATCATTAATTGTGTACAATGAGGGATCAATCAATAATCATTACGTATTCCCATTGACGCTTTTAAAAGATATTATAGTCATGAAAAGTTTTAGTTTTTGCGTTTCCTACGTGGCGTCACTATTGAAACGTACTTCTATTATACTGAAATAAATTTCAGTGTTATTTTACTGCGCGTAAATAATTTCATTGGGAATGCGGGAGTTAGCATTGAACAATAAAGAGCTGGCTCGCAGGTTCTATTTCAACTGGGAAACGTTCGATTTACGAAGATATGCGAAGTGAATTCTGTTTGAAGCAGTGTTGACCTGTTTTATGCAAACACAAAAGGTGCGATATCGATAGAAATCACGACGCGAGACTCTCGAAACAGACATGTTAAAACAAACTTGAACAACGAAAACGACATGCACCTGGGAATATTAGCAATACACGTCCAGATGATTGCACCCTTTGTCAGCGTGTGAATCGTGTAGTATTATGTCGGAAAAGGTATCATTGACGGAATGGGAACGATGATAAGCCGAGTCGGCTCCAATATTAAATCGAAAATTTGCAACTGTATCTACACAACTCGTACGTATATTTTACCCATATTCCAAAATTAGTTTACTTTATAATATCTATACAACAGTGTTTTGGTTCCAAATCAGCTTAACTGGCAATAATGAGAGTAGGAGCCTATACCTATATTCCAAATCCGTAAGCTCAAATTTCGATCATCCAGATATCGCAAGAAAATATGAGAGCATATTTGACTGAATAGGGCGCATTATTTAATTCTGTGCAGAAGGACGAGCTTACCTCTAGGGCTAGAGGCTTTGTACTCACACACCACGTCGTCTCCCACAGGCAATCTGGAATTACGTACGAATCCCTATTGCGAGTTATCGCACCTCAACTCGGAGAGTTCATGCGGCGAGATCTCATTCTCACTGGATGACAGTCAAAGGCCACGTGTGTTACGTCCGTTTCCTCGGAGATGTACAAAGTTGAAACTAACTAATTAGCAAAGGCTTTAGCATATTGTAAAATGGCGGGGCTTGCATTCTATAACGGCGATTAGCTGGAAATCGTCACATTGGTCAAGTGGATGCAAGGTCAAAGTTCCCAAGGTCAAAGTTGCAAAATTATCTCTGGTCATTGGCGGGCCCATAAATGTCTAGTTTGCTCTTCCAGTTCTGAACCTTGTACCACCGGTTGTTTAGCCAGCTTCCGCCATAGAATGCTTCCGTTTAGTGCTCCTAATCTAAATCCAATGCTGATTTGTCTTTCGCATTCAGGGTAACTTAGCGTTGGTAGAATCAATTCAATATATGGATAATTTTGTGCAAGTTTAGGCGCTTGTTTCCTTTTGACAACATTTTCTTGTTGGTATTTTTGAAATGGAACTCAAATGATTAAAACAATAGCATTTTGGGCGAATCAACATGCATGACGTACCCTCTGACATTTTGGTTTCATATAAAACTACTGCCTATCATATCCCTGCTATTTACCAATAATGTTACTTCATATAATTACGATCAATATTTATTCAATTACATAATGCACACAGTTTATCTAAAGCCTGGTAAACGAGGGTATGATCCTAATTAGAGATAGACCCGTTACTGTTAGAATAGACGAATCTGTTTTCTAGCAAACATCAACGCCTGAGCATGACCTTTGCCCTTCTATACAGCGTCCACCTGAACAAGTTATGAACTTATGAAGCACAGCGATGACTCGATGCAATTTGAACACGTGGAAAATGGAGGAAACTTCCCTCTGAATCATTTCCTTTTATGGAAATAAAAGGACCCTTAAGTTAATAAATCACCCTAATTTACGATAAAAGTAGGGTTCCTAGAGTAAAGATATGAGGCTCATGAATTATAAATTTGATCTTGATTTGCATTTAACTTCGAATTTTTAAGTTTCTTGATGGAATAATGGAATGCTAATATTAATTCTTCGAATCTAAAGTGTCATACACAAGGTAGTGGGCCTACGTGAGGGAGACGCCTGTCAAAAGTAGCAGTGTGCATGCATGCATTAGCTTTATTGGGTCAAATCTTGTGTGGGACTGGGGGGGACACGCGGTGTATCGATTGATTTGAATTGCCCAGAAGTGCACGCGGCGACACACGGCCAACCAGCTGGTCTTTACGGCGCAAAGGGATCCACCGCGTCGCACAAGTTATTTTACGGTCACATACATTCGAAGTACACCCATGTGATCTTCAGATCTAGCATGGGAAAATAATATTTATCAGACTTATAGATTTTCCATCGTAGTGTTTTCTCCTGAATTCCGTATATATTTTCCTTATGCCCACATGGGCATCGTGTAAATAATGCCAAAGGAAAACTCAGGTTTCGCCATTTTCCCAATGGTCCGTTTTACGTCAACATGTCTAGTGGTTTCAGTATTACGCTCTCAGCTCACGTTTATGCTAAACCTTGTTTTTCGTCCTCAAAGGTTGACGCAGAGCTATTGCCCTATAATCGACCTTTAATGCTGTTTACTTTGGCCGCGTAGTTTCCAGATGGGATGGCCGGAGAGCCGAGTAATTGCAAGATCGAATGTCTTTTCGGCGAAGTCAACACCACTAGAATAAATTGCAAATTCATTACTTTAATAAATTACTTACTTACATCTTGGAAGAGGTCAATAGGGAGAAAAATTGTTTGTTTCTGTAGCAAGCACCATGCAGCCGAATGGAATAATATCGTTAAATTGGAAAAACGGCGCAATAAAATTCCACGTGTTTCCTAGTTTATGCTTTTGTGTACACCGGGATTCATCCTGGTTATTTTAAATATTTAGTCGGAAAACAATTCAAATTCCTGCCATATGTTCACAGTGAACGTTTCGTAGCACCCAAAAAGTACAGACGTTACAAATTAATTATAAATTTGTTTTTTTTAATCCAATCTATTTATAATGAAATTTCTGGCATGTCTGCTAAGGACTAAGGATTGCTTTTTCAGTGAGACATCCTTACAGACAATGAAGTTCTCACAAAGCCCAACAAACATCAGACAATTTAACTTTGTTTGGTAAACAAAACACCTAACTTTCCTTTGACGTTCATTTTCATCAGACAAAATTCATTTCTATTCCTTTATTCAGACTTTGTGTTTGAAATTTAAATCGAGTCCCTTGCTTTGACTGTTGTTCGTAAAGGGGTCGGGGACGTCTCAACTCTCAATGCCCAATACTCCGAACATCTCCGTGTGCCAGTGCTTGCTTTATCGAATCTTCATCAGCAACCTCTCTAATGTAGAAACCACGCAGACTTGTCGCTTGCCTAGAATTCCAAGGCTTTCATCATTTCCGGTAAATGTTTTCAATCGATCCCGAAGAGACCGAACGAATGCTTTCCCGTTTCCGGCTCCCATTCTACGGGGCTGAGTTTTGAAACGAAGGTTAGCCAACGTAAAACCTCATCGTGGCTAATCGTATTCGTGATGCAAAGAAGTTTTCCTAGGGGGAAAATATTGGATTTTAAAGACACGC
Source organism: Amphinemura sulcicollis (assembly GCA_001676325.1). Lineage (NCBI taxonomy): Eukaryota > Metazoa > Arthropoda > Insecta > Plecoptera > Nemouridae > Amphinemura > Amphinemura sulcicollis. The sequence goes on from LVVV01432351.1 coordinate 13,421, forward strand.
ACGTCTGACTGGCTAGGAATAATTTCCATTCGGACCCCCGAAATAGCTTCACATGCTATGATTATTTGTCGCGCGTAAATCTTGTTAAAGCTCGCTGCTCAGCGGAGGCTTTACAGTTTTCACAGTGGATTCCACAAAGAAAAGTATTTACGATTCTCTAGTTCTGTACATTTTGTTTGTTCGCTCTCTCTCTTCTGTCCCTACATGAGATTGTTGGACGCTTGTGCATGGATGTAAAGAAAAGTTGGTACTTGGCAGTGTGACGACTGCTATGAAGGGAACAGCTTGCGCCGGCATTTTCATGGAATGTTCCAGCAGGAAATCAAGGCTAATGATTGTCTCTTTTGTAGGCAAATGTCCTTGGCGTAATATTCTTTCGGATATTTCGAATTCTCAGTCGTCCAGTAGTCTCAAGCGCTTGTTTAGCTTGCAAATAAAAATATTGACAGCGCTTTGGAGGATAATAGCAGCTCATTTTGTTTTCATTTTGTACGGCTTTTTGCTCAGTGTCGATGGCGAACTCAAGCTAGACATTACTTCCCTGCACAGGGTTAGTTGGCTCGACATTTTCAAAATAAGAACAACGATATGAAATGTTTCCCGCTCAAGATCGATAGAAAATAGAAATTGTAAACTGTCGACCTTTCTAAGGCCCAGCCATTTAGGGTAATTGATGTTATAGCTTTATAATCCATTTTCCCAAAGAATAGTGCGTTTATGTGATAGATAAATGCCATGGCCAACAATGCATCACCATGATTTACGATGCGTTTCGTAAGTTAGGAACAAATTCAATTAACTTATTTTAATTGGATGAGTGTAGTCCCTAACATTACAAAGCTAAAATACAGTTCTAGTACATCAGTGTACAAAATCTAAACTAAATTATGAAAGACTTTCCAATGAAAAACTGCTACCTAAGTTATTCAAAAGCTCCTCTCTGTGCTCTTCCTTGACATGTATCTAGCATATATAACTGGTGTGAAACATGCAATTTCATGTTTATAAATACGTTATTTGCATTAGGTTTGCATAAAACTATGATATCAAGTAGTTGCAGCTACAACTGCGTTGCATTTTCAACGTGGCTGTATATATGCAACATCTCACATTTTAACCCTACGTAACATGAACAAATGTATGCAATTTTAAAAGCACATTTCAGGCAACTGCTTGAGACATTTTCATCTGCTATAACCCACTGGAAAGTGATATGAAAGTAAAATCTTAAGCAATAAGACATAATTAATGCGAGCAGTAACCTGAGTGAGTAAACGTATAGTACCTATACATTCAGTAAAGTTTCCTAAATTTATTCATTTCTCGCGGTACTTGCAGAATGCAAAATAATATTTTACATTTCTCTATCACAAGATAAAAACAGATTTTAACCGGATAAGTTATAGAGGCTAACATAAACAACACTCCATCCACTGTTCCCTTCCAGACCAATCATAATCAACAAGGTTAACTGAAATCGGTTCTATAATCCGTGGAAATCCAGGTTGATTAAAACACCCCGGGGGTTGACTGAATCGAGGCGATACAGGGCCTGTTTGTGATTGGTGGGTAATCGACGTGTGGTCCACCCGGCAGTAGCAACCATCAAGACTATACTGGTCGACAGAACCAGGGCTACCATATGGTTGGCCGATTAGGTCCACTTAATGTGATTGCTCTAGCCTAGCGTGTGGTGTCTAGCGGAGCTCATGAAACATTGCTGATTTTCCGCATCCACTAAATGAACTTGGCGTAGTTGCTCTATTTAATTGGCGGCACTCTAATTGCTTTTATTTAATTAAAAATAAAAATCGATGGAAACTTATTTAACGCTCGTCAGCGGAAAATGGCTACTTAGATGCGGATCAATTTCGCAAGATCTCTTATAAGATTCGCTAAAAGCTGTTAGGTATTGCAATTTTATAGGGTTTCCGATATGGATGCAAGCAACCTACACTTCAAATTGTATTAGAAATTTAAACAGACTTTGAGTATTACACTTAAATTACAAATATTCGACGACACAAATTGAAGTCTGAAGCAATTGAGTAACAATCTATTTGAATTTCGAATCATCTATTAGATGTGATTCCATCAATCTCACCCATCCCATTTTGTGTTATCATTCAGGAGACAGAGAATCCGTTTGGTACATTCCGCGGTTTTCTCGGAAGACAGAGAGTTCTACACGGTCTCCCTCCAATTCGCAGGGGTACTATCGACCTTTTCGCCGTCTCAGTGGAAGCGCATCCTCCGTTAGCGACATATTATGCCACGCGTTTATCGTTCAACGAACCGCCGAAAAGATTGCCAAACGTTAGACAAGCAATTTCGGTAGTCTGTACACACATGAGTCTGACAATATACTTTCGTTTTGCTTTCGATTACAGTACACTCGAAATTGACACATTTTCTTTTTAAGCTGATAGTTTGTGGGAAGGCTGTGGAACATTTTGGGAAGAACTAACTGGACTGTGTTGACACGCACAAGGTGTGACTCGAAAGTGCCACGAGATTCTTGTCGACGCAGATTTCATGCATAATGCAATTCACACTGTGAATAATGTATGATTGGCATACGGCATCTGCCATACCGGATCAACCCGGACCTATGTGATGCTTTTACTTTGAAATGTAATAAAATTGCCTTGCTGAATTGAATCGAGTGGATTTTTTAAACTAACAAACTCGTCTTGAATAGGGAAGTCTTCTCCATAAAAAATGTACCTATAGCCTTTTTATCATCTCAAACAGCTTGAAAATACATGTTATATAAGTTTTCCACTTCATTTCGCTGTCGACGAGCTTAAAAAGTTAAATTTATTGCGATTCCAATCAAGTTTTTTATGGCAAAGTTTGCATTTAATTTAAATTTGGCGTTTTCAATGTCTATATAATATAGAAAAGCATCTTTTCGCAAGCACGTCATAGCTTAATCCTAGCTCTGAAGGCACCTTTACAAATATTAGGTATTAACTTGATGCTTTGTGCTGGATGGTGGATACTTTGATCCCACCCTGCGATGGCTTGCTCGACTAATTGCAAAATGAGAACGTGGACCACCCCTCCACCACCCAACCCCACCGCACCCCTTTCCAACTCACCAACAACATGGTTAACGAGCCGACCGAGCAAGACAACACTTAAAGTGTTGATTAACACCAATATTCTCTTAAGTTCATTCCACAGCATCTGCAAAGGCCAGGCTCTAAAATTAATACAGAAAACTCGGTACATGCTCTGAAATGTCATCGAAGTTTTAGCTTTATATTCTTGACCGTCTCCTAGGATATAAAAGGTTAGTTTTATCGTTTACGACAGCATATTGTGCACTAGACCTTATAAAGTAAAAGCTTCTTGTCAATGGCTTCCTTTAGTGCGCGCAATGTTTTCAAGGTCATCGCTTCTAATTTTAAGCAAATGAGAAATGCACCTCATTGTGGTGAAGGCGCCCTTTTTGCACCGATCGAACGTGTGGTGATCTTCAGCGCCAACTGCACGTGGTCTTTCGATCGCCTAAATCCATCTAAAATAGATTTGATCGTACCGTCAAACCATTCGATTTTACATAGGTACTGTGAGCAACTTTTTTGCCTTTCTAGACTGAATTTCAGTTTTCGCCAACTTGGCATAGCGACGCTTCAAAGATGGCCGGCGCCAATGTTCGTCCCAAACTATGATTTACTAAAATTCAAATAACTTGGGAATTTCTTGTCGGAGACACGAATTTAAAACACTATTCGCTTCAACTATGCATGAACAAAAATCCGCTCGTGCATGTGCATGTGCATATGGTCCGTTCTTATTGGTCAAAGCGTGACCAGCATGGCGGCTTGCATACATGATATTGTTTTCACCCAGGGATGTCGCCAGAGCTGGGGATAAAACTGGGGATTTTGAAGATTATCGGCAACAAACAGTCATCTGCAGACCAAAGATTTAGTGGAAAAAATAAATTTTTCTTTAGGATTAACGTTGCCTTTCTATCTTTATTTTTAACAAGGTCGGGAGCACAGCTCCCTCCCTTGGTGCCCATAGGGCACGGTTATACGCC
>LVVV01432352.1:0-17476 GCA_001676325.1 Amphinemura sulcicollis
TTCCGATTTCCAATTTCTGATTTCATTTGTATAAGAAACTAGTACTGTAATTTACGGTACTGTTATCTAATTAATATCGTTTGCGGTCTCTCGTGTTAAATATTATGTGCGCCCGAGCTAGTTGAAAATGTTTGGTGCTCCTACAACCACAGACGGAGCTTTTCGGGGATTTGCTCCTGTCTCGTAGATACAGAGATTCAACGGCAGAGGTATGGCTGGAGGGGTAAAAGAGTGGGATGTGACGGCGTCGGCGTCGGCGTCGGTGGAATCAATAACCCAGTCGTCTTGGCGTCGGTTTTAGACCGATGACGCAATGTCGGTCATGTGCGCCACTTGGTTCCAGGGGGTTGAATAGAGGGCAACCCCTAACTTAAATCGACCTAAGGGGATGACGCACGCTAAACGTAGGTAGAGGAACTAACTCTTCACGTTTTTTGCGCAAAGGTCACGACCCCGTGAAGTATTAAGATCGTTATTTTATTTCGTACGCCTTAATTTTACCTTTTCCACTTTTAATATTTTATTTGCCTACGTATAGCACGAAAATAATATCGTAGTAAGCAATTTAAACAAGTAAACAAGTAATTTAAGAAAAGTACATACCGTCACATATGATGTGGCACGAAGCTGGCATGAATGAATGGATAAACTTGACAATCTATGGTCATTTTAAATGCGTGACTTTAAATGCATCTAAATATTTAAATGTCACGACACGTTTGGTGTACAAACAGCTGAAGCGCATGTGGTACCTGCCGCGCATGTGCCATGTGTCAAATTCCATTTGCAACGCGGCAGCCGGCAGTCGGCAACATTCCACGATGGCGACAAGCGCGGTCCATGTCGGCACATTTTGCTCTTTCCTTTCTCTGTTAGTTGTTTTTATAGCTTTTTATTACAAAAGTAGTGTTGATGTTGTGATAAATGAGAGGCTCAACGCACTGTTAGATGGTTTAGTGAGAGTGGAACAGCAACACAAACATGTGGAATCGGCTCGGCCAAGGGTCGCTGTAGGTTATGGTGCTTGTTTGGATTTATTTGTCGATGGCAAGGATTTGCTGGACCCCAAGTCAATGACTGGTAAACCAGAACATTTCAATGATATTGCCTCTTACTCTGAGTTGTTAAAGTCATATGCGTATTTCTTCAGACACGGGGCAGCGGCTGAGTAAGTTTTCCTTCGTAACCTTGGCCCGATTGCTTACTAAGTTTCCATATTGGGCATTTGAATTATTTATGAGTATCTAATATTGAGTGGTGTATTAACTTTTCAACAAAACATTGCATTTCAGACGATTTGTGTCAAACGCTGAATTGTTTTCGGAGACAGTGGACAGAGCAGCAACTCTAGAGAATTCTCATTATGCTCTCGGAGGAAATGCCCCTGTTATGGCAGCGAGATTCCTTATGGAGGGCTGTGATGTGCTTCTAGCTGCTAAAATGACGCCGTCATTGCAGAAACATTTACCGGAAGGCATTAAAGGTTTGCTTGCAAATTACCTTTGTATATTTTTGGGGGTGAGTTTTTAAGATGTGTTTTAGGAGTTTTTTTTGTTAGTTCTTTTGTCATTTCTTTCTGATAGAAAACCTTTTAACTTCATTTTGACTACGTACTATTATTATACTTTTGCAATTTATGAACCCTTTTTCATGGGTTTGGTTTTCATATTTTCTGTACATATTCAAGAGTTTTTTCACATACTATCTACTCTGTCCTTTGACATGAAAATTGAAAATTGGATTGTTATTTGACTAATACCTACGAGTTTTTGATGAAAGTTTGAGACATGAGCATGCAACTAACAGCTAACGAGTGTGCGTTTGGTTTTCCGTTGTGACAGTCGTAGGCGGTGACGTAAGCGCCGACGACGTGCATTTGATTCTGGAGTACAAAGCTGGTGAAGTGTGGGGCAAATATCAGTCTCAGAGGGCAAACAGGTAACAGCCTGACATATTGTAGTATCCATCTGATTAAATATTATTTAATATCAATAAATTAAAGGCTGGAGGATAACTTGTAGTATGCTATATCATAAAAAGAAAATAAAACCATGACAGGTTTTGCCAGGACACTACATGTGGATGCTTTGGATGATATTTTACTTGGGTAGATGCTTATTTAGAGTTCTAGCATGATACTAAAATGTGACAGTAAAATATTATATAGTTATCTAGATTCTACCTAGGGCATTGCTTGATGCCACCATTTTTGTAGTGCAATAACATTTTGATGATGCTGAGCAGCAATAACAACCAGTTAGCACTTTTGATGCACTAACACCACTGTAGCATGCCATGGTTCTAAGAATAGGGAAGGATGTGAACACTTTATGCATCTTTTGACTAACACATCTAACTTCTTTGCAAATTCTTGCTTTGCACTGCTTGGCTTGGTGTCATTGTTTTTCAAATGTATCTGTTGATTTATCACTGAGGTGCTGTTGCTGTTGTCCTGTCTCTACCGGTGGTCATATTCATTTTGTAATTTGCGCTTATGCATAATTTTTGTTCCTTGCATTAATGCATTTCAATTTGCACAGCTAATTAGCGGTGTATCTGTTTGCACATATATAAACATAAACGTTATTGAAAGTTATGTAATAGGAGAGGATATTGAGAGATCTTTGGGTATGGGATGCTTGAATGCTAGGGGAAGCAGATGTGGCAACTAGTAAACAGGGTAAAATCACAGTTGTTTTGATGTTCTACTGCTCTCTATCTGTGATTGATTGATTGATTTGCGTAGTGTAACAACACACGGTTTTGACGACAGGCCTTGTGGAACGTGTCTAACAGCATCAGTGAATTAATGTGCGATGAGCCTAACCAAATCTCAAAGGGTGGAAAGGAAACCTTAACGATGCTGATTGTGTCCAGGTTCATCGTTCATAATGACGCCAACAATCCGTTGGTGAGCTCTCTCGAGGCGATGGATCCCGTCTTGAGAGAATTCCGTCCAGACTTGTTTGTAGTCAGTGGCCTTCAGATGATGGACAACTTCCCCTTCAAGCAAGGTATGAGGCTATCACAAAAGTTAAATAGAAAACGGCACGCTGTGAGTGCTGCTGTATTTCAGCAACAGAGCAACTGTAGAATTTGGAGAAAAAATATCTATGAGAATTGAATTGAATGTGGTACTATTTAATTAAGTTAAAATGCAAACTGAAATGCCGTAAACACATAGAAGATGGAAATAGAAGTGTGAATTGACTAGGATTGAACCAGTAATTTCCTTCAAAAAAGTAACGTGCCTGTGTGAGCACTGAGCAGTATAACCTTAGAGTATGGCAGACTTGATCAGCTATTTTTGTTGAAAGGCTACCAGTTAAAGTTCTCCTACCCAACCTAAGGTGAATCCATGTGGAGCTACAAAGTTCAACGCAATTCTTTGGAATAACTTAATTTACTAGAATTTTTCAAAGTATGGTGAGAGGACTTAATTATTTTTGGTTTCTGTAGTAGCCTTTTTCTTTTCTTTATTACTTAACCTCTATTTTTTAATTCTTCCCTAAATCTAAATGGCTTTTTGGCATGCTGTCATCAAGTTTACCCAGCAAATTTTGAAACTTCTGTAACTATATCAGGCATATTTTCAGACTCTTATCTACTTTTGCCTAATCTTAGCACTAGTTTCAAAAAATTCAGACCCCAGTTTGAGTTAGTTTTCTTCGTAATTCCCAGGTGTTCGCGAAGAGCGTCTATCTCGTGTCCGGGACCAGATGGTCTCCCAATCGCCCGACACACGCGTCCACTTCGAGATGGCCTCCTTTGCGGATGCCGGCCTCCTGTCCGCGCTGGCACGCGGAGTTGTGCCGTTCGCCGACTCTCTCGGAATGAACGAACAAGAGCTGGCCAATCTTTGGCAGACCGAGACTTACGGCAACGTCAGTCTCGTTGCCGACTCGAATCCACGTGTAGCGACCGTTCTCGACCAGATGCGTATGCTATTCAGGTAAGATATATTTGTGTTTGGGATTGCTATGTAAGTTGTGCCATTTATTTGCTCTAAAGACCAGAGGTGCCACTGTGTTTCGCTCAATTTTACCGTAATAATGATTGCAGGAAGTAATGGAGGGAGATGTGTGAAGATTATGTGAAACACAGAAAATATTAAGCTGCAATAGAGATGGGATAGAGAATAAAGATTGGGAATATAGCAACGGAGAATGTTAAAGTTCGAGTAATAGAACAATTCTGATGCCTTGTTGCCCATTTGCTTCCAGACTGTTACAAAAGTCGCGCACGGAAGTGACCGCTAGCCGCGAGCTGACACGACTGCACGTGCACACGCTCGCATACCAGGCGATCCTCACGCTGGACGACTCACCGTGGAAGCAACCGGCGGTCGCCGCTGCCAAGGCGTCGCTCACTGCTCACCGGCACGTTTGCGGCACCTCACAGGTACTCGTTTCCTTTAGTTTCTTAGCGTATCTCGGTTTCAGTCTGTTCTCAAAAAGTTGGCGCATTTTCATATCTCATATATTTCTTATCTGGTCCATATTCCATTTGTGTAGCAATACTACTGTTTGTAAAAGGAATGTTTGTCAGAGGAAGGAAGTTTCCCTTTGGAGGAGCCAGATTTGCATGGTGTGGTTGATTGTATTTTGATTGCATTGTGGGAGTGAGGGGGAGAGATATCAGGAGAGCATAATTTTACTTCTACCCTTATGAACTGTTTTTAATCTTGTCAATGTATGAATCTGTTAATCACCGATGAGCATGTTAAGGGCAAATCTGCCTACCTTCACCATATTGGTTTATTGACCATTAACATGCTTAAATAGCCAAGAATTTATACGTCAGGTGAACATTGACAAAGCGACGCTCCTTCTCGACGAGAGCTTCTCCGTGTCGCTGGTCGAGGGTAGCAGACGCGTGCCGTTGGACCCTGCCAGCCCGGTCTCGTGTTGGGCAGAAAGTTCCGACGGTTGGAGCATCTGTGTTGCGCCCGTGCTCGTGTGCACCCGCGCACATCACACGGCAGGTGCGGGAGACAACATCTCGTCTGCCGGCTTGGCGATGCAACTGTAATACGCCTCGCGGTCATGTGGCTCTTGTTGTGAGGTTGAGGAAGGAAGTAGAGCGTGAGGTAGGACTGATGAGAGGGCTGGGGAATTTTGTTTCCTTGCCTGCAAAGGAGGCTGACACTACTACCTACAACAATCGATGTTCTTGTTACAACTAAAAATTTATTTTACTAAGCAAAGTACACTGCCTCATTGTATCTTTGGTAACTTTCCGAGGGAGCAAAAGTAGTCATACATTTCACGTGGGCCAGAAAATTATCCAGATAGACGTAACAAGACGTTGGCGTTAGGTCTGCAATTGGACAGGGATCTTTTCATTCCAGCATCACTCCGATATGGTAGTAAGTGGTGTTAATTATTTGGACTTTGTGGATTAGATGTAGGCGAGGTAAAATTACCGTCTTGTGATTTGTACTTGATATTTAGCGCTAGTTACACAACGACTGCCAAAACATCACCTGCCAGGCGATATACTAACTATGAGATACAGATGATACGTGCGACGAACCGGTGATTGTCATACACTCGTCGCGGCAGATATTTTAACGAGATTAACGTGTTCATGATGTCATGCGAATTAAGTCAATTGAATTAACTGGTGAGGTAAAGCTATTTTTTTAGATATAGAATTTTATTGCTTTGTGAGATACCTGATGTACTCACTTACTGGTTAACAACTTTGTTTTAAAAACTTAATTTCTTAATTTTTAGATGAATTTTGTGCCTACTCAGACTGATTTATTTTGCATCATCATAGTTTCAACTCCTATACTTTGTTTAAACTTTGTAAGTCATGATATTACATTAAATCAAGTGATTACTTATATCTAGCAAAATTAATTTTTAATGAATCAATAAAAAAATCCAAAACCTTGTCCAGCATCTTTCAAAACAGATATCACAAGGAACAAATTTTCCTTGTTTTTAAAACGTACACAGTTATTACAGCTGTTACAGTAATACATACAATTACACCGTGAATCACATCACATAAGTATCCTATTGCCAATACTTAACTGTTAATACAAAAAAAAATACATACACAATTGTAAGCCATGGAGAATAGTCCGTCGTCTACTGATCGATACACACGCTTTTCCCCTGCTCTTATCTCACTGGTCCGGGTCTGCGCTATGCTTTTCAAAGATAGAGAAATCAAGATCTGGCATTGGCAACGGTGGAAGCACCAGGGTAGGTGAACGCAATGCCGCCAACTCCGCACGTAAGGCGTCTGCTTCACGCACGGCAGAGTCCAACTGGCTTGCCAACCGCGAGACAAGCAATCGGAGATGAGCGTTGACCGTTCGGAGTTCTTCTAACACAGTGTCGTCCTGTTTGGGCAGCCGACGACCAGTTGGAGATGTAGGGGCGACGATGATGTCGACGTCGTCCAAGTCATTCACCGGCTGGGAGAGTCTTAATATCAGCGAGTCAGCCTCTTCTATTGTCCTAGAAATGTTTTTTTGGTTTTGATTAACTTTCTCTACAGAAGTGCAAGCTTAAGATACAAATTCAGTACATGCCAAGAGTAGAAAGGTGATTCTGATTTGCATTGGACCCAAGTCTTGCTGGAGGACATCGAATGCTTTAACATGTTGAATACACCGGTCGCCTTTAATCCCCGAAGTTAAGCAACATAGCATTGGATCAGCTTTTGGATGGGTGACCACCATTTACACATGGACCAGTTCTGTTTGACCAAGAGGTAGGAAGAATAGAAGTCTATGATAGAAGTTAGCAACCTCTTGACAGTATTTGATTAGTGGAGGAATCCTGCTGCTAATTAAACTACTAGAAAATATCAAGCAATTTTCTAGAAGATAATTAGGTTTATGGTACTCCCAACGCAGAGCTTTAGAATAATAGTATCTTTGCTCCCAACCTCCTGTAGTTGTGGTTTAAGATATGCCTCTGTTACATTGGCAGTGTTTTGGCATTCTTCCTGTGCAGCTGCTAATCACTACACTCATTTTTCTGTGCCAAACAAAACCATTGATTGATGTCTAGGGAAAACAGACTAGATGCTAAAGAGCTTGGCATGATTGCAGATGTTATGACAGCTGAGAACAGTTTTAGTTGCTAGGATCTGTAGCAACTTAGGTCCTGACTAGTAATCTGAACTATGAGTGTTTGTTACCTTATGATCTCCAAACGTAGGCTGGTACTGTCCTCAGCTGTTGGTGCAGAATGCTGTTTTGCGAGGCCTTCCATTGCAATTTGTTTTTCTAACGCTCTCTTGTATGACTCAAGCTGAATTCTCTGCAGTCTGCAAACAAACTCATTACTAAGCTGGAGATGGGGTGCGTATTGTGTCAATTCTTCGGGTCTTGTCGACAAATCTGGATCTTAATTCCTACTTACCTCAGTAAACGCTCTTGTCCAGCATGGAATTCCCGTTGCAGGGCTATGGACTCTCTTGCACGAGTTGCCCCTGCATCGAGGGCAGCCGTTTCCAGCAATAGGGCAGCTCGCTCGTGACAAGCTGCTGCTGCTTCTAATCGACCACAACGCTTGTGGTTTTCCCCCCGGCGACGTTCACGGTGTGCCTGGATAAGTTATGTTACAAGCTAAGATCGATTTTTCTACCTACAATTTAACTTATTTGGCATTGAAAAAGTAGATATGGCAGTGGTGAAGTGAAATTTAAATAGAACTGAGAAGAATTCAGGAGACCTAACCTAAATGTGAGTGGACAAACAGGCGAAGCTTAGTGTACCAACACATATTTCCCCGATTCAGGATTAAGAGTATGTTGAAATAAAAATTCCAGCAATAAGCGTATGCTAACCAAGTTTAATGCAGAATTGTCCATTGGACAGTCATCGCTCAGTCCCAATCTGTCAACGAACACCGAAGACACTCTGGATGTAAATCAATGTAAATGTACCAGGTTGGTACACACAAAAGGCACCACAGTGGCACCAACCTCACAAATCTTTGGCGGTATAAATAAAAAGTACTTTTCGTTATGTAATCTAAAGTATTTATTTACAAAGTATATAGATCCTAAAGAGTATCAGTATCTTAAAATGATTTTCGCATATAGTAGTCAATAAGTGTAGAGAATGCTGCAAAACCGGCAGCACCGATAATGCCAGCCTTGATGCCTGCTCGCATGCCGATCAGCCCTCCCGTGACGCCACCGGCATATGTCCCGTTCTTCCAGTCTGTTTTACCTCGACACTGAAACGGAAAAAAAATTGTGTAGGCGATTTGCAGTTGTCAAACTTTTCTATAACTCTCCTAAACAAGCTTTGGACTTTTAATGAAAATAGCCTGATTCCCATTCAACTTGTAAAACATACAAGCCCGATTCTGTTTTCAATTAATAAATAGACATAGATTGGAAAAAAACTACTCATACTGCAATACCAATAGTGATTCTACGTCTATGTTATATGTGTATATGAAACAAACATGTAATATGTAGACCATGAAGAAATAATTTAACACGTAACAATTGTAATTCCCGCAGGTGGCCACGCACCCCTGGCCACAGATAGATTGGTTCTTATTTAGAAGAAAAAGCTCAACCCATGTAGCTATAATGCAAATTTTATCAATGCGAAATAATTATCAATCATTTCTATCAATCGCTGCTAATGGTTAGCATTCAATTGAAATTTGGAAATCACGGCAGTTATACATGATCGCTACCTAGACCTTTGTGATCTTCCGAAAGCATTGAAAGTAAACATAGTGTCAATGAAGTAGCCAAAAATATTAATTTTACAAATGAACCATAAGCAATGGAAATGATATGGAGAGACTGGAAATGGTACAGAAAGGAAATGGTTTCCTTCTCTTTTTAAATTAAATAATCGTTCTCTACCTACCGATTCAATTGTGCATTCAACTGCAGAAAAGACACCACCAATCAATGCAAAGTTTTTGGCGTAACTCAAAGTCGTTCCTTTCATTTCTTTAAACACCTCTCTGGCGCTGAGCGGTTTCTCCCCCGGGACAGAAACATTTGGGTTGATACTCGCAGTGAAGAGTCCGATAGCGGCACCCAAACCATAACCTAAAACAAATAGCAAAATCCAACTAATATCAGTTATCCATTGTCGATATCTATTTATTTTTATAGCCAAGGACTAAATTGAAATAACATGTATCAGTAGGTTTTTGTAACTTACCCAAAACAAGACTCATCGTGGATTTAAAAACACAACTCTCGAAGAAAGCTTCAACCATTTTCTCTTCCCTCGTCTTTACTACCACAGGTCCCATCACACTTGGAATTACTATGTTTTCCCTGTATCTCCTGTTTCCAATCAAATACATAGCTGCTTTTTCCCATTCCTCGCTAGTGAATAGTACCTTATTATTGGCATTTGCAACCCTACCATCATCTGTATTTGCTGCCATTTTCCACTGCAGTCCATGAGGTTTGACAAGTGTCTATTTACACACATCAAGATTTTGAAATCTTTGGTTTAATTCAAATCGAAGAGATCATTCAAAGTTAGAGCAACCACTAATGTAACCTATGCTTTGATATGCTAATATGCTCTTTTGTTGCTAATACATAACAAGAATTGCAAACTACATTAAAATAAAGCAAAACAATAATTTCAGGCACTCTGGAATCAGGGAGCTTAAATACTTGCTCTCAGAAATGATCAGAAAACTGGCAGGACAACCTTAATGCCACAGGCCTCACTATAATATTATTTGTAGCATTTTGTTTACTAGGAATTGGGAGGAAGAAAGATCAAATTTTAGAAATAAACCAAACATTTTATTTTAAGAACATAACAACACTTAAGAATCAATACATTATTTCTTTTTCTTCCACTGTAATGCCTCATCTTGGCCTTCGTCAGCAATATCCTGCATAAGCTGCGCCACCTTCCTCTTGCGTTCCATATCGTCCGCTCTCACCTTCCTGAATTTCAAGTTAGCAAGGAACGTCTGGTCTCGTTTGATTTCCCTGATCGCTCCCTTCGTCTCACGTCGCAGTTTGTGCAGGAGCTTCGCTCGTTCTTCTTTCTCTTCTCCTTGAACTTTGTGACTCTTGCGGTCAAAGACTCTTTCGATCTTAGGTTCGTAAAGTCTCAGCACTTTGGGCTTCTTGTATTCGGGCACCAAACGAGGCATTATTTTACCTCCCATCAATTTGATAGCAGCTTGTAGAGTCTCCAGCTGAGAAAAAAATATAACACATTCATTGCAGAGGGCTTATTCTTAAGCAGATATGTAAAGGTTATGTAAACGCAATATAAAAATTCAATTGTGTTGCCATAAATATTCACATTTACTAAAGTTTACTTGATCGTAGAGGAGCTTTCACACAATTAAGTGCTCATTAAAATTACATTTATGTTTTGAACTGGGAAAGCTTCAGCCATCAAGCAATCACTGGATATCAAGATTTGCTCCTCCCTAACAGGAAACCGGAAAAAATAATTACCTGCTCATGCAGTCCCTGAGGCAGATTCCCGGTAACGTCCAAGACCGGACTGAAGACCTGGAAGGCTGCAGGGAGGTCGTTGAAGTTGGATCTGAACTCCCCAAGGAGTTTGATCGCCTGAGTCAACGCTTTGTACTGGAACGTCTCATCAAGCACGCACTTCACTGACAGGTCCTTCAGGCTTATTGTGGTGGATTGCACGGTTCTGCAAGCAATTAATAGCAGGGTTTATTTTAAGTTAATTATATGTTGCATACGTTCCAGTCTTAGCAAGCTAGCTGCCGGAAGACACTAACACTTGCTCAAGTTAAAAGCGCAATATCATGCCAGAATATTATGTTTTAAATTGCAATGGATCTGTAATAAATAGCAATCATATTTTCTATTGCTGGCACAGTGATAGAAAAATAAAATTGAAAAGAATTTGTCAAAGGAATTTAAGATTATGGTAAGCTCTGTAATAAATGTCAAAGAGTTAGTTTTCAAAAAGTGTACCGGCATATAATCACACTTACGTTGATTTGAATGTTGTCGAGAATCGTTTCAGTCTGGCTATGTTGAGAAGCTTAGTAAGAAAAACTACAACTTCAGGGGTAAACCTCTTCGACAAAACTGTGAACTGAAAAAAATAAGGTATGTTTCAGAACAAGAATTCAACATGATGTAGATTAGAATTAGATTTTTCTCATCTATAAACTGAAGGAGGCAGTCGCCGAAACGTTTTCCTCAAGCAACGAGTTCTGTTGCAGCATATTTCCTCGGTAACCTGCGTATTCCTTTTCTTTCCTTTGCATTCAATATATCCAGCCATTTGTCACATTTTCCTTAATTTCATTAGGAAATTGTATTTACCTCCAGTATCATCGCAGAGAGGAAAAGACCTACAGAGACGTTGGCTCTCGATTTCACACTGCAATTGTCGAGTAGCTGGCACATGAAGACAAATGCTGGGGTGCAAACGGGGTGGCGGAAGTCTGACGTCGGGAACAGCAGTGAGATGAGTTTCAAGAATACCAACTAAAAAGAAAACAAGGTTTGAAATTACGAAGCGGCACAGATAAAAAATATTGATGCACAATTGGAGTTTATGAACAAGAGTACTGCAGAGGAATGTCCACATTATTAAAGTATCTCTCCCAATTTTTTAGTCCTTCGGTTATTACTTTGGAACTGACTTTAAAGCTGAATCAGAGATCAAAATGCTTTCCATTTCATGCTTAATGGCAGCAGTGTAATAGTAATTTGTAAACAAGTTGCATACCGTATCTTGCGCGGGGAAAACCTTGGGCTTTTTCCTGTAGTCAAGTTGTTTTTCCTTGAGTACCTCTGCCACACAGCGCCTTGCATTTTGTGGTGAGATCAGCGCCAGATCGAAGAAGTGCGGAGCCAGTCGGTCCAATACGACAAAGCATTCCCCATCATCCTGGTTAACCGTTTAAAAATCAAATTCGATCCCAGATTTTCCAGATTAAGGGCTACATCGTAGCTAAGAGCATCCCGCTTTAGACCAGTCTACTTGAGGGAAATTGAGAAAGCAAACTATTCCTATGCCATGCCACGCGATTGCGTATACAGAAACAGTGTCAGCAATTCACTTGACTTTTAGAGAATCAACTGTAATAGATGCATGATCATTTTATCTGTTATATTTGTCCAAAAATTTTTTTAGTAGTTAATCTGTTACAAATGCAAAATCCAGATGCTTAACCGTAGCAAAGTTTTGTAGCTTAGTTCACTACAACTCGATAATTGTATATGTACCTCCTTTCTTTACCTTGGTCATGTTCGAAAAGTCGTCGAAGCATGCTACGAAGTATGCTTCGACGTCATTACTGACGTCATTATTGCAAAGCAGTCGAATTGTCTCCGCGTAAAAGTATTTACTTTGAAGCATGCTTGGAAGTAGGCTTGATCTACTATGCATCGATTTAGACTTGCTTGTATACTCTGCCAGCTGGTTCGCGCTTGACATTTCGAGATGAAGTTATAATAGTAATTGTTATTTTTATTTTAAGATTATTATAATTACAATTACAGTTATTTTTATTACCAATATCTGCTATTCAAATTTTGCGCAAAACAAAATTGAAAAATATGCTGTCACCTAGCTTCAAAGGTTTTACAAGTAGCGCTAGCATAGAGTACTCTGCAAAAACTCAGTCAAGTCTACTTCCAAGCTTGCTAGATCCAAAGCACACACTTTTCGAACACAGTCCCTGTCCTATTTTTGTAATGCTATGTTATAGACTTTTATTATACCTACATATATTCTATTATTCTATTATACCTATATTCAATGGAACAATACAGATTCTGCAGGTTATCTGAAAAATCAAAAAAGTTCTAACCTCAGAAGCTGCGTCGTGAAGATGCTGAAGCATAAACGCTAGCAGTGTTGCCAATTTCTCCTTATTTCCTTCACCTAAGCTAGGATGGTTGCATTTGATAATACGTTCAATGATGACGGATTGATAATCGGGGCTTCTGTCAGTCATCAGGGCTTGCAAGTCCTCATACTTTTCTGGGACTGAAATAAATCATCAAATTAAAATTTATTTCATCTGTTCTAAACTTGACATTAAATCAGCAGATTAATATTTGACATTATTCAAGGACTGTCCTGGAGCTTCATGTACTATAAACAAAACAATTACTTAAATGGAGGAATTCTGTGGCAAAAAATCTTCGACCTTCGTACATTAAGAATTGATTAAAAATTAGTAAATTGTAATGAGGCTGTTAAGTTATGATCATACCTTTGAAAGTGAATGGCAATTCTTCTCTTGCCTGTTCCATTATTAACTTCCTAGCTAAAAGATCTTTCTTGATTTTTTCCGCTGCCAAACTATTCTTCTCCTCCTCTTCCGTTTTAATCTCTTCCTTCGGTTCAACCTCGATACAAAACTCAGTGTTTTCAGCCACGGCCACGTCATCCGAATCCACCTCCGACTTCACCTCAGTTACGTCAAGAAGTTTGCCACCGGTATCTTCGACGTCATGGACGCTGGGTTGTGAAATATCCATTTCATTTTCCTGTTCTGCTTCTTCCTCTTCAGAATCTGTTTTCAAGTCTGCCAGATCATCCACATCCTCACCTTCAGAGGATTCTTCTTCTTCTGAAGCACTATCTTCGTCAGCTGATATAATGCAAGTTAAAATTGACCTCATTTAGAGAAAAAATATCGATTCCACTTAATTTCAAACCATCGTAATAAATAATGATATTGTTACAAGGTTGGATGTAAAACTGACTTACATTTGTCTTCAACACCACCATCTCCCTCCGCATCGGAGTCCATTTCAGGATTTGCTATCTGACCATCAGCATCATAGCTAAGCACTTGTTCAGAATTTTCACCTGTCCCCTCTGGGCTCCTGTAGTCAAATCCGTCATCCAAATCGTCGGCACTCCTACATAATAAGATGGAATAATGTGCTATGAATAAGATTCGAGGTCGACAAAACAGCATATAAAAATCAGAATGTGGCTTGACAGTCGATTTGTAGAGATAGATTACCTGTGGGTTAAACGTGGTTCATCGGTTATGCCATGCATTCTCCTCAATCGGTCTGCTTCTAGTTTTTCGAGGCGTTCCTTCTCTTTCCTGGCGATCTCTTCCTCGGATTTCAGTCGATCTGTTGGCTAAAACAGAAATTCCCAAACTTCAGACACCTCAACAATTCAAGCAGGAAGATAACAATAAAATAAAGGAACTAATAAGTGCTCTTTTATGTAAGCATTTTTGAAAATAGCAGGAATAATCCAAGGAAAAATGCCACTGCTTGAAATAAATGATGTAGGTACCTAGGTATTAAATTAGAGATCTTAAAGTCATTTACAAAATGTGGATGTGTAATCTAGCATGTTTCAAAGTTAAGCTATAAGAAATACAACTGTACAACTCACTTGTCCCCTGGCTTCAAAACGTAGTTCCCGCATTGTTGTGTCGAAATCGTCTGGCTTCTCAACCGGCTCAGCTGATTTTTGCTCAGCAGGCTTCCTCTTAGATGTCGCAATGATGGGCAACAGGTCTTTCCACTCGGTGTCCAGCTTGTCAGTGAGAACCTGGGTTTCTTCCCGAGACTTCTTCTGGTCGGCTTTACGCTTCTTGGAATCGATTATCAGCTGCTCGATCAGATCTTTCCGGCTGACAGAGTCCGATTTTGTAAACAATCCACCCCCAAAATGAGCCTCTTTTACGAACTTTGCTGCAATAGGAAGAAAAATGTTGTTAATATGAGATTAATGTCATTACTAATTTGTTAAAGAAGTTGAACTTATACTTTCAAAAATAAATAACTTACAATCCATTTTTCCCGTGCCAGCTTCATCTTCCTCATCACTTCGAGGGTCGTCAAACTTCTCGAGCTCATTGATCGATTGTCCGTGATGGGTCAATACTTCATCGTCCGCCAAATTATACATGGATTTCTAACAACAAGAACAACATTAACACCAAATTTTGGAACACCTTCCATGACATTGGAAAAGTAGGTTAACAATAAAATTCTATCCAACCTTATTATGTGCCTTCATTCGTTCTGCTGTAAAACGAGCCATCACACGATCCTCACCCGTCATCGCCTTATTCTTCTCACCAATTCGCCGATCCATGAATTTGTTCGACTTATCTTTGACTTTGTATTCTTGCAGAAGCGTGGCATTTCTCTGAAGATGATCAACATGATTAACTTAATATCATTTTGCATTTAATATGTATTTGAAAAGAAACTGAATTTCTTTTAAAATATAATATTTTTTCACAAATCTTGAGTAGGTACATAATATTCCCAAACCTATATGTTAATGACTAATCATATAGATATTAAGATTGTTTCAATTTGACAACTGTTTAGAATATCAATTAATTATTCTTGGCACGCAGGATATTTATAATTGTGTGACAAACACTAAGATCAGATTTCGTCTGCCTGGCTTCTAGAAAACATCTCACTCCTAAACAATACAATTTCTTCAGTATGAGATGATACCAGTCTGCACCTAGATTCCTTGAAATCCTATGAGTTCAATCCATGGGCTGGGCATGCGTTGTGTTACAGCCAGTTAACACGCTTCTTTTTAAAAGCTTTCTAGCTCGTGAATTGGAGTCCATTGGATTATCAATCACAGATTGGGAGAATGCGGAAGTCTTGATAGGCGCACGGCACGCTTGTGAACACACACGTGAACACACACGTGAACAAACACGTGAACGTGTCGTTTGCATTGGCGGTAATGGGAACGGTTATGATTGAAGTTCGTAGGTGTTGTAGGTTATAGGTCGCTTAAAGCCCCGATTGAGAAAAGCCTCAACTGCAACAAATCGGAAAGATTCGAAGATCCACCATTACCCACCTTCATAACCGCATTGCTCCTTGAAACACCTGGTAACCCTCGATCATTTTTAACTTTCCTCCCCAGAACATCAAATTTCTGCTTGTTTATGTGAACTTCAAAGGGGTTCAATTTCAATTTTTGAAGTGTCAAAGACGCAGTTTTCTTGAAAGTCGGGAGTGTTTCTTTTGAAAACCCTCTTGCTTTAAGTTTTCCTTTCTTTTTCGGCTTTTCACCACCAGTCTTGCTGTGTCTCCCTTTATTCTTGGTTTTTGCCATTCTTCACCTTTTTCCCACGTGTTTTCCCAAGAAAATAGGCAGCTACGCTGAAAGCTAAGAAGACAACAACACACGCCGCACACATGGCCGCAGCAGCACCAGATGGACGTGACCTTCAGAGAGCCACGATCGATTCCCGGGAAGAACCAAAACAAGCGCACCACGTGTTTGAATTTGCGCATGGCTACACGAATACTTTAGCCAAGACGCCTAGATCGTCTTTTCTAGGCGTCTTTTTCTTTAGCATAACTCCGCAGCAGCAAAACTGTTGTTGCATTGCATTGGACCTATAAAATACCAATTGAAAGCGTTTACCAACAAATTAAATGAAATTAGGCATATTATTTGTCGAGCAAAATTTGAGTATCATTCACAATGTCGGCAGTCCGATTGATTTGTTTGAGCTCATTATCTGAATGCGTAGGTATCTTACTGGATTCACTCTACTACCACGGAGATGTTTAACGACGCACTTTATTGACAATTGACCCTGTGAGCCAGTGGCACTGGTCTATAACTGAGACGATGAATGAGTGGATGATGACGAGGATGAATTGCACTAAACTGAATGCATTGAATGTAGGCAAATAGATAAACAGGCAGTTTACATAGAGCACCGCAATTAGTGGTGCGTTGTAGATGAGCGTAGCGAGGGTAGCAGTTGGTAAAAAGTGTAACTGGGCAATGCAATGAGCAGCATACGCTACACATTTGACGTCAATTGCCCAAAAAAGGCATAAATCGACAAAAAATCACTTAAAATCGCTATTAAACAGGAACAGTTCAACCTACGCACCTGCAATTCTCGGTCACGGTGCATCTCAGCAAGATATACATGTGTGAAAAATTTAGTGAATTTCGGTTTAAAACTTTGAAAGTTATAGTCTTTTGAATTTGTGAAAAAATCGAAAAATTTCGTAAAAATCGATTTATAGAAAATCAAATTGGGTTCAAGTTGAGAACACAAATACCTGCCCTCCAAATTTCATTGAAATCGGTGCAGGCGTTTGGCCGATAGAGCGCGAACAAACAGACAAAAACACAAAAAAAAACACACAACCACACAAAAGTGCTTTTTTCTTCAGTAAGTGAAATTGAATATTTCGCTTCGCTCGCTACGCTCATCACTTATTTTGTAATTTGAGGGACCGAACGGTTTGGCGTGTTTGAAGCACCGGTCTCAGAGATCACCGAAGTTAAGCAACATTACGCTGAGTCAGGGATTGGATGGGTGACCACCATACTCATGCCCAGTGATGTTTGGGGGAGAGGTTGGAGGGAGTGAAGTTAATACGTCAACTTCAGTTACCTTGCTTATCAACCTCTCGACAGCATTGGATTAGTGGAGAAATCCTTCAGTCCTTCGGAAGGGACGTTAAGCCGGTGGTCCCCTTGGTGCTTTTTGACAGGAGTAGGCTA
>LVVV01432353.1:0-17497 GCA_001676325.1 Amphinemura sulcicollis
TTGCTCCTATATGGTCTTATCACTTGACAAAAATCTTGACTTGGGCCCGATTTTGTATTATAATCAACAGGTCGTTTAAACTGCGTTTTCTGGAATCATTAATTATTTTGAATTCAAATCTAGAGCCGCTTTTTTGTCACGTGATGTGTATCATGACATTGATTGGCTCGTTTGTGTTATTGACTCTGACTTACTAGTCTCATGTGGGGTAATATTTTATGCGCTATGTTCAATCTGAATATGCCGCTGCTTTGTGCCTGGTGGCCCAAAGCAAAGTGCGTGTGTGATAAGAGTTAGGTTAGGTAACGAACGCTTTCGTTAGTTAGTGGCCAAAAGGCAAACCAAAATTTGAAACCAAACGCGCGTATTTTTTTTAAATGCCTCGATAGAAATAGGTCGGAAATCGAAAAACGTTGTCTCTCCCAAAGAAATCAAAACACCGAGATGAAACTTACAGCACTTCTTCATCAAGCTCCAGGACACACGCCTGTAAAAAAAGTTTTGACTTCTAAGTATGCGCTACCTCTGAGAGTCGGACTGATCGGTGCGGATCATTATGATTCTTGAGTGCACCGTTGAAATGTATCAAAACCCTTCGTACGCCTACACGAAAAATGTTGCCTCTCCTAAAGTAATAAAAAAAAACCAAGATGAAACTTGCAGCAAAGCTTTATCTAACTACATGACACAAGCCAGTAAAAAAGGGTTAACTTTTATGTATGCGCTATCCCTGAGAATTGGACCGATCTGTGCTAAACGTCTCTGAGATACGTCAAAATCACGCAAAAAAAAAACATTAATGACACAAAATAATTTTTATCTCAAGAACAACTGCGAAAGCCATCTAGAAACTTTTTGGCAAGCTAAATCAGTATGTAAGCTATGTCCTGTAAAAGTTTGGTAGAAATCAAAATATACCTAATTACATTTTTTGGCATTTTAGGGGATGATTGTACAATAAGGGTAGTTTTTGTATATAAGGGTGTTTTTTACAGTGTAAACGGTTCAAAATTTTCTCAGCTTTCTAATGGTACCAGTTTTAATGCTTTATCTAAACGGGTCGTTAGCTATACTCCCAAACGTCAAGGAAAGCGTGCACTAGCACTCAAAACAGCAAAAGTTTGGCTGGCTACTGCGCATGTAGCGTGCGAGATAATATTTTGAAAAAAATGTTTTTATTCCTTTCTAGACCACCTCTTTGGGTAACCATTTACTTTTTTATTTTTAAGTTGGTCAGGTTACTTGCTGTGTCGATTTGACATGGAATGACCCATTTCTGAGTTGGAGAATGAATCCACGACTAGACAACAGATAACCACCGAAACAATGGGCAAAAATGTGGCATACAAAAAAATCTGAAATAGTTTAAGGGACCAACGGCATTCCCATAAATATATTGAAAAGCAAATCAACTACCTTAGACTAAAGATACTCATCTACCTTCTCAATATATTACCATTCCTAATGGAGGCGGTAGCCTTTGTAAGAACTCCCAAAGAAAATAGTTTTTGATTATTTTAATTATTATTGTGGTTTTACGGTGTGTTAACCGATTGGTCATTTTACGCTCCGTGTAATAATTGAGTCAATGTCACCTAATATCTGTTTCAGCTTTGGTTCCGGTATAGTACGGGGCAGCAACGATAATTCTAGGACACCCTCGGTTTACACTGATTCTTTTTACATTGGTATGATGCGGTAGTGCAGCAACTGCCCAAAAAAATCTGCCCCATAGCCTGTTTTTGGGGCAGTCTGTTCGTGGTGCAGTAATTTTGTGGGGCTGTTTGACTGTGGGGCAGTCTTTTTTTTTTTTGGGTAGTCGGTCTGTGGGCAGATGTTCTTGCCGTTTTGTGCACATTAAAGTAGCAAGGCTTGGACTAGGTCATCAAAAATTTTGGAGTTTCTATAGGTCGTAGCATTACGACGTCGATAAATTACGAAATTAAGCTATGGTTATTTCAGGGAGGAGAGAATTTTTTTATATATATATTATTTGTTACCTTACCTACATCATCTTACCTTTCGGTTTTATAGCGTCCCATTACAGAAAATAATTATTTTAACCTAGCATTTTAAAAACTCACTTTAGACTAACACAATTACTATGAGCTAGTTGTAATAAGATGAAAATTTACTACCTATAGTTTAATTGCGCAAAAATCAAAAAAGTGCAAGGCTCTGCTTTGCTTCAACTGGGTTAGTTGGAAAATTGTTGACGTTTCGGCCACGATGGTGTTTACCTTCAGACCTCCAGTCCTACTCGCCGCGGGTCGACGCATCGTTGCTGTCAGGTCTCCTCTTGCCATATAAAGTGATCGCCTAACCATGACTTTATTTAGAAAAGGTTTTAAAACATTACGTAATATGCGGTTGCATTTGAGGTAATTTTTAAAATCCCCTGCTTTCCGTGCGGACTAAAGGCTGAAAGCCGGTGTGCCGTGTATTTTCCCGTGCAAATAATCACTTCGTAAAAATAATACTTTTGTGCGCACGATATCTCCCGCTGGCACCATATTTGTTAACATAACGCGCAATCCTAAAACGTAATGAAATACAAATAAGATCAAATCAATGGATGAGAGTACAAAATTTGCGAAAACCTAAAATAAAGTAAAAGATGTGCACACACAAGGAAACGCCTGCCCGATCACCTGACTTTATGGCTCCACTACAAAACAGCTCTCAAATTAAAGCTTCTTCCATTACTAAATGTTGACACATTCATGATGGATTGCAGAAGTCTAAAGCCAAAACCATAGCCACATAACCATAATGGATATTGTAAACTCGATTAGAAACATGACCTCGTAATAACTTTTTTTGGTAGAAGTCTCATTTAATTAACCTCAACTTTTCAATAACTATAATAATATTATTTTTATAATAATATCAGACAAACTTAAATATTTACAATTTTCATCATTCATGCTGCGTAACATTATCAATTGAAAAATAGGCATCTGGGCATTTTTCTTTTAGTGAAATCAACAGTGTTAACATAACAGCAGTGGCAAGTTTCGTTCCATGGGTACAAATATTATCAGAAGCTCACTCGCCAATTCACATTATTATCATTTTGTAATAAAAATAAGGATTGCAAAAAAGGCTCTTTTCAGGGAAAAGGTAGAGTATTTTCGTGGACAACACATAGTTTTTTTCTTGCATTATAGCTGATATTCACACACGTAAGGCAATCAGAGATATGTTGTGTCATGTCAAAATTTGCCATATTAAGGTATAATATCATATTTTTTAATAATGTAAATAAGTGTTATTTTATTTGTATTATTATTATTTTTGCAGTTTCATCTTCATTTATTCATACCCACTATTGCGTAACATTTGTAAAATTGGCAGCCTATTTACAAAAAAAAAACTTGATTCTGCTTTAATTCCATCCCTTATGCCTTAGCATCAACAACATACATTCAATATTACGTTCAATTGCTTGCTTGAACATTTAGTTAACCTGTCATAACTTTTCAACAAACAACATTTTGTAAAATAAACATTTCGCTTAGAGAAAGTCTACGCAGCTAATAGAAGTAGGTACAATAGATACAACGGTCGCCAAAAGGATAGCTTTTTAATTTTGTCGTGCTGCGATCTCTGAATTCTGGCTTTGGTTTCCTGTTTAATTTCCCTAGTTACCTATCAGTGGCGTGCGGTGGGTTCTCTACTGGGGGAAGCAACATTAGTAAATTTGATTTGAAACCGCATACTTTGCGACCGAAGGGCGTTTATTTTATTGCATTTAAATAATTGAGGAAATTCATTTAAAATGTTCCCAAAATCAATAAAATTGCAACTACGTATGCACCCTTCGTGTGCAAAGTATGTTATTTGAAAACTAACTGACATGCACCTTCGGTGCAGAGGCGCCGGGCGGAGCTAGTTTGCTAATAAGCTGAGCTTCCTTTGCTTCCATGGACTGCACGCCACTCCTATTTCGCTGGCCTACCTAAATAAATATCTCTGTTTTGTATAGTGGTAAGGGACGTGCTA
The DNA here is from genome assembly GCA_001676325.1 of Amphinemura sulcicollis. Lineage (NCBI taxonomy): Eukaryota > Metazoa > Arthropoda > Insecta > Plecoptera > Nemouridae > Amphinemura > Amphinemura sulcicollis. The sequence continues at coordinate 4,006 of LVVV01432353.1, forward strand.
AATTTTTTGAAATTGAATGACTTATTGTTTTGTTGAATCGTAATTTCTGAAAAGTCTTTGTTGTGCTATATATAAGAAAATTTTGCCATTACTATGAAATTCACTCTTAAATAGAAATTAATGCATGTTAGAATTCATCAAAAGCTAATCAAGAAAAGAACGTCGTTGTCTTTAGAGCATTGATATAATACAGGCATGCGCTTCATAGAAGTACTGCCTTGTTTAATCAAGATTATTTTTTCGAAGGTTCTTGCTATTATCATAATACTATTTCTAAAAAAATTTCTGCGGATCAAATGGATTAATTACATTATCAATACATTTCAAATAAACAAGAATCTAGATAATATAATTGCATTGCCAAATTGAAATACATAGTTGAATTTTGACCAAGTTATTTCAGGCAATTCGAGTGCAGTATAGTGACAGCATTAACTGTAGCATAACTAAACTAACCAATCGGAACTTTTTATCACGAGCTTTAACCTCTTTAACACTAGACACATACTTCGCAAACTTAACATTGCTTTCGTCCTTCATTCATCAGTAATGCTTCTGTGGGTATAACCAGCCACAGACGAATATTTTAAAGTAGTGCACTTCTCAAGCGCCACAAGCAGCCAAGCTAGCTTTCGTACCGCGCAGCAACGAAATTGTCACTACTCTTTAACAATACTCCTCTGTCCATATGCTGCTAAACATAGCAATGCAAAGGCAATATCATGCAATGCTTTTTTAGTTTTCATTCAGAACTAAATTCTCTTGGGAATCATGTCACTTTTAAGTAAGCAATGTTTTCAAATTTTATTTAGGGTTTTCTGGAGACTCGAGACTGTACTTTGTTTGAAGATTTATGAATTTAATTTTATACTGTGCTTCTAAAAACCTTTTTCACTAATTGCTAAGCATTACAAGACAATAACTAATCAAAACAAAACAAAAACATGAGAATAGATCTGGCGTTTCCATTTTAATTACTCGGGTATTAGAAATTAAATTCACTCAAATAGGTTCTCAATTGTCATCATACCTGCTGGTAACCCTTCTATCGAAGCTTCAAAGGCAAACATAGGTCAACAACGCTACAGCACTGCACCAAGTATCTCTACCTATATAATAATATGCAACTCCACGATCGATGCACAACGATATTATAATAGTATGCATTTATGTAACAAGCACGACGCTGTAGAAGCAAATATCATTTGGCACACTTGACAATGCTACACTTCAACGAAACATTATCCGATTTATATTATCATTGTTAATATAATATTATAATGTTTTTAAGTCTTGTTTCTTTTGTTTCTTCGGTGGTCTCCTCCCCCTCACTGACTGCACCGAATCGTTACGCACAGAAATTAATTACTTCCATAAGAAAGCAACGCGAATAATTTAGCAGCATAATTTACACAATTGTTTTTAGGCTGCTCAGGCACTCACTGGTTCACTTTGATAGTACTAGGTTAATTAATACTATAACAATGTTGCCAAAAATATCTTTTTCTATCCAATATTCACATATCAAGGAATTGAAGAAATTTACCGACAACATATTTTTTTATTACCTTACAAGTACCCTCTTGGTCAAGTCGAATTTGTTCACGCCTACTCATTGAACACCAGCTCTTTACGACACACATTTGAGCAGTGAACCTGATTTGTGATAGATGCCACGATACACGATTATACATTGATGCTCGATGATATACCTGGTCATGATACACGAGATTGATGATAACTACTGCAATGATACAATTGCGCGCGGAATGCGTAAATACGTTGCGTTGATATTCCCGTGCGCACGCACATGAAAAGCACGCCACGCGCTCTTACTATGCTTGGTCGAGAGTGCGCGACTCTTCAAGCTTCAGACTTCAAGCTTCAAGCTTCAAGCTTCAAGCCTGCTCGCTGATTAGTGTAGCAGAGAAGCTAGAGGCAGCCAGACACAAGCAGCAGATTATTCTCTAATCCGGCACAAAACGGTCTGTCTTAATGTGAATGAAAAGAATTTGTATTATATGTAATATATATATAAATGCTTGTACTTGTTTTCAAATCAACAGACATCGTGAGCATGTAATTCGTAATGCTCATGACTTGTGGCTTATAAGTTACAACAAACGGTAATATAAAGATAAGAAAGTATCACGCATATAAATGCTTTGACGAAGTATCCATTGGAGACTGGATTGGCCGGGGAGCGAGCATAGGGCGACGAAGACGAATACGACGACGACGACGACGACGGCGGCGGCGGCGGCGGCGGCGGCGGCGGTGACGACGACGACAAACAATCCAATCGTGACTTTAGAGGGCGGCGAAACGAAAATTCAAGTAGTAGATAGACGAAAGTGAGTTCAGTGCTGATGCGTAACGATTCGGTGGCAAGTGTTGCCAGCTTTGGCGCTGGTGTGCGCGGCGGGAGAGGAGACTACTGCCGCTAGGCTTCCAGGAAGATTAGTGCCGTCGGTTTCGGTTCCAGGTTCGACTTCTTGGCTTCGATCACGAGGAACTCGATGTCGTGACGGTCGCGCCGAGCAAATGACTCGGCGATCAGACGGGCCACGTCCTGGTGGTGCATTCCTAGCGACAAACGAATTTCGGGGTTGGATGTTTTACTGCTATCCTGTTCAACGAGTGGATTACCATTAAATTTGCATTTTCCAATGTGACCCATCGCTGCCATTGAGAGCTGAAGGGGCTTAAACGAATCAAACCTTCAAAGAAATTTATGGCAGACTTTAGGCAGTTTTGTAACTGCAATCCCCTCTTCTCATGATTAATTGCTATTGACTTTTCTAAAGAATAATAATTGAGTAATCGGAGCAATGGTCGAAACCAAGAAAAAAACATGCAGTCTAAGCTGAGCTAAGCCCAAACTGCCGCCGTTTTTTTTTTCTCAGCTTGTTTCGCCCTTTGATTTTCGAAGGGAGTGTGCATTCATTAACTCAAAGCGTGATGTTAAATATGAAATCGACTGTGAAGATAGAAAGCAGTAGAACGTAATTTCGATAAGATTTCCTCTCTACAGTTGGACGAGGCTAACAATTATTCGTCTCACGGTGCACTCGATTCTCTCAAAGTCTGAGCACTGATTAGCGTTTAAAAGCGTGTTAGTAAATGCGTGGCAAATCCATACCTTCAACCTTTTGCCCGTCGACCTCCAAGATGAGTTGGCCAACCTCCAGGCCACCCGCGTCAAAGGCTGCCCCATTGTCCTGCAACCAAATAGCCCCGTCCCAGAAGTCACGAGAGAACACAGCTTTGTGGGCTCATATGTGTCATGCATCTTGTTGCATATGTTGCATATTGCATATTGGATAGAAACAATAAAATATTGGTGGCGGCTCTTAACGCAGGGAATCAAGGGCACGATTCCATCAGAAGCGATGTTGCATTTGGAGATTGATTTTCGAATAACTGATATGTGGTGTTTAAGGACGCACTGTATTAACAACTGGGATGATGAGCCTAACCTAACCAAGAAGGGGGGACCTGAAACCCGGTGCCGGAACATAGCTTCTTCTATCAAATAGCACCAAGGGGACCACCGGCTTTTACGTCCCTTCCTAATGGCAATTCTAAATATGTGTATGATGGTCACCTATCCAGTATCTGGCTCAGAGTGAGGTTGCTTAACTTTGGCGACCTTTCAAGAGTCCAAACGGTTCGTATAGAAATTCAACTGATGCAATCTTTTGTACTGCATCCTTGCTACTCTATAATTAAATGCAATATTTCTTCATTCGTGAACGTTCTCCAAAAAAAAACGCACTAACGCGACTTACGGTAACTTTGCAGTGCACTTACGTGAATATTGATGATACGAGGCAAAGGGTGTTTCGTGTTGGCACCGCCTTCAATGGCGATGCCAAGGATCGGTTTCGTCTTCTTCACCGTGATCCTCAGGTTTCCCTCCTGATCGGGCACAACGAGGGCAGCCTGGAATATAGAACACGATTGGTTCTTGGATAAGATACCTGATTCACCAACTGGCCGCAGCCCAGCCGATCTCCAGGACTCGCTGTAATCATGGGTCACGTGACTCTAAGATGGAGCGGCATTTTTTACAAAGGAGTTTGGGAAATAATGGATAGGGATTTAGTGCACCACTATTCACTAGCTGGTACCTATTTCTGGGACATTCTACGTATACCTATAAGTAAACAAGCAAGTTTCGTCTAAAACCGACTCAAGCTACACTATTTAAATTGTTTTATGTAGAAAATTCTAGGATTACCTAGCTATACAGAATACGATTACAATATATTAAGTAATAATATAATATCTTCATATAATTTACTGACATGTCAATTTTTGCCTAAACATGCTAAACGGAATAAATCTATACACGCTTGAGCTTCTTCTTAATTCCAAAGAAGCAGACCAAATCTTTAACGCTGTTGTTTTTAAAGACTTTCAAGCCAACAGGGTGGAACAAAGTTATCCCCCGTAACGCAATTTTTCCGTTCTCAAAAAGGAACCGTGAAGTCCACCTTCTACCAGGCCCATCACCACAGAATAACAACGTAGGGTATTAATAATAACTGTGCAATCAAAACATACTAAATAAGTCCAAGCGCGGACATTTCAATCTGCTGACACATTTCATAACTGCATACAACTTTCATAACTGAATCCAGTCTCGAAATTCTCACGTCCTTTTCCACTTTGTCAACTTAATCACAACGATATTGGGCCACCAAAACTGAACAGTAAAACGTTCTTTGATCAGCGAACAAAACTCCGCGAGAAAACTCGCAGCCATGAAATCCGTGAGCATTTTGAATGTCGTCACTTATCGTCACCGTCGTTTGATTGACGATACTTACTAACTCTTCATCAATTGCTGAATCAGCAAGATCACCCCTCGAGAGCCTTTGCATCGAGTGGTGGCGACGCATCGCGGACGCATCTGACTCCAGCATCTCTTGGTTCTCCTTCATATCGAAACTTCTACTCATTTTGTGCCCGATCTCCTGAACACACGAAACATAGCCTAACGATATGGCTCTCACCGTGGGGAATTGTCACAACTATAGGTCTAAGAAATGTCCCGCCATTAAAGTAGCTCCACTGAATGGGGATCGTTGGAAGATTGTCAGTCCAAGAAAAATCAGATTTTCTTGGTAACAGTTGTGATTAAATTATTAAAATCTAATCATTGGTTTAATTAACGTTTGCTTCAACTCACCACTTTCGCTACATTACATCCTATATAGTAAAACGCATCGCACTTTAGATTGTGCGTTCAAACTGCAATTACGTCTATCAAAGTTGGCACATTTCGTTCTACATATTGAAAGTAAGTCTACTGTATGCCTAGGTTCTATAGCTCTAATCATCTAGACTATGACTTTGTCTAAACTAAAACAACGTGACATAGAAAACATGCAGAAACTATCCGCTAACCGGCTCAAAGATGATACAAATGTGAATAAACACAAAACTACGGAATATTAAATGTAGAAACAAGCATAACAGAGAAAGAGAATGAGACGTGAAAGTAATTGGTCGGCATGTCCTCAAGGAGTTAGCAAATTTGCCTGGTAATAATTTCGCAGCCACCCAACGGCGTTAGCGTTGGAGACATGCGATGTAGAGAGGACCTCATTTCGATTTGAAATTGCTTGTCGATTTATATACAAAGGAAGAATTACAAACTTTCTGTATGCAATTACAAGAGTAAAATATAAAATAATGTGTATGTAACGTGCTGTTATAAATAAGAGCTGTCTGAAGAAAAGATAAAACAATTTTTATTTGCATTACTTTACATAGTAAGCCTCCAAACCTAAATGCAGCTTTTTCAGCGCACCACAATCTTTCTAATAACTTCCCCATCTGTCAGAAGTATTTCCCTTTTAATTAATCACCTTTGGCCTGTAAGCGAGTATTTTATTTATTATTTGTAATTTAGATCTTCGACATTATTGCAAACGTAACCAAAAAACTAAGAAGAGCAAAATACGAGCGTGATTTTTGTTGAGTGTGTCCTATTTCATATTCTACATGAACTTTCAAATGATACCATTCAATAATTATAATCATGCCATGTCCAGCGTAGTGCCATCCAATGTTGAAAATAGACCATGCCAGCTCTTAGGTCACCAAATTTGCAAGTGAACTAAAATAATCACGCTGTAATGATATTTAAGATACCAACAAATTGTTACTATATTTATTTTAGACGATTTGTTGTCACAGTTTGCCACAAAAAGAGATTCGACTCGTCGACATATGGCAAATATCTCAGCATTCACAAGTAGGATTATTCCTTCTTTCTTTAAGTTATTAATCTGTAGTTTAAGTGGTATCTACTGTGTTTGTGTGTTAATTAGCGGTGTCAGTGAAGGTGATCATGCCCAACTATAGAGAGAGACCAATCAATGCTAGAAATTGCAAGCTTCTTTTAGGCGCGTCGCTGTTTGAGAGAGCTCGGCGCACTTTCTTTGCTGTCACTTTCATTATTTAGAGAAAGAGGGATGAAAAAGATTTATGCCGGATGAGAGTGATTATGAAATGCTCCTTGTTTGGAGATGAAAATTAGTTTTCCAGTACCCGTCTAGAAACTAATTGAAATTACAAGAAAATACTGAACGTCACCAATTAAATATTCTACAAGTTCAGAAACGTTCGTAAAAGCTATGATTAAATGTTCATTTTATTCTACAACCACATCCATCTTATTCCAAAAAGAAGCCCTGCTAAAAATAATCTCTCTTCAGTTTGGATCGTACCAAAGACTAAGGCATCACGCGAATAAAGTAAACTGAGGTCTAATTGCACTTGAAAGGGGATATTATCTTTCACGGAGATTGCTTTCTAATTTGTAAATTGTAATATTTGGCGAGATGAAACAGCGAACCAACTTTTACGCTCCGCTTACTTATTTTCGCGTCCATCTTTCAAGATGTCGATATCAGTCCTAAACTTTTATAATATTTATGGGTGTGATTTATTCTCCTAGAAGTATTACTATGATTCATTTTATCGTGGCATCTTACCAAACCTTCAAAGCCTTATCGTTTCTCGTATAAAAAGTTTAGGATAAGTTAGGCATATAAGTTTAGTAAGTTATTTTGGACTCGGTTGACGATACGACGTAAGATTTTACTTGGTTCTCATTCAGACCAGATTCTTATTGTTTTTGTTTTTTTTATTTAAGCACGATATGCAATTATCAAATTAAAGCAATTAATATTGTTAAATAATTATTTTTGTTGTTATTCTGTCGATGACCCAGGTAGAAAATACGAATTTTGTGTATTTATAATAAGTAATATCAAAGAGTAGTTCTAATAAGTGAATATCTAACAATGGACATGCGAGGTTTTTGGGGGAGTGGGGGTGTAAGGTGAGTGCAGGTTGAAATAGGGGTGAAACTTTTCGAATGGGGGTGTGGGGAGGGAGGATGCCAGGCTCACTTACAAGAGGCCTTCCCCAGTACCAGGATTTCACCTTCTGCGTCCAACCGCCTAACTGCGACCTCAGCCCTTCGAGATATCCACACTGAAACCGCCAAAGATTTTGTAGCCCCTAGCCCCAACATTTTTCGGGGCCGTTTTCCGCAATTTGCATGCCCCACAATTGCAGCCAACGCGTAGGAGTCGACAGTCGAAACTTTTCTTTTTCAAGATCGGCTTCTAATCATTGACGAATGATGCCACAATGTTTTGGCATTTTTTTACAGAAATAAAATAGGTAATGTCTGCACCATCGCTGCATATGCAAATGCATATCGCCGAGTTGGTCATTTGGGCGTAACGACAAAGGTAATACGATAATAAAAATGACCCGTCCGTAGAATATTAACCTATAGCCATATAATTCTGCACTGTGGGACGTATTATTACTCTTGGTTTGCAAAAAAAATGCGAAGAATGATATCATTAGGTTACAGAGTTTTTTGGGTAGGTATTCCTAACATAGTTTCTACTCTGCAATGAGCTACCTAGTAGTAGGACAATTTCTTGTCAGAAAGATTCTGAAGTGAAAATACTCATTAGAGCTAGCAAACCTAATACTGGTAGTTTAAATATTTAATTATTCTATTTCTAAATGAAATTTCTATTCCAAACACTATACTACTGCTAAGTATTACTATGAGATAATTGATTGGCTAGGGCTACCTAATCATTTGAGGCTAATCTACCAAAATCAAACTGACGAAGCTCTAAAAAATCTAGCATAGAATACGCAGATATTTTAGAGCACAAATCTCCAAACCATAATACTGTAAAGGTTAAAACAATTAGGAACGAGTAACACACCATTAAAATATTAATAACATGTCATGAGAATAACATTGGAACACTTTGACATATACTGGGAGATGAAAATTTGTTACAAATTGTAATAACCTGAAATGAATCGTGTATTATTTTCTGAACAAAAACCATTAGCATATTGTCGACACTTGATCTCACATTGCTTGCATAGATATATATAGGACATCTCAATATCAGGTACGTACCACATACACGATTTTCTACTCAATAAACACGGTTGAAATCACATGTCTCGTGTCAGGTTCATTTAGATGGCAACATAGCTGGGTGGCCTACTGCCACTAACCTAGCAGTCGTGTGTGGGTGGCAAGAGCATGCACAGCAACTGATCTGCTGAGTAAACCTACCTTCGTGGTGTAAAGGTAAGGTAAAGATAGGTGTTTGGACCTGTAAGCATTGTTGCTGGTAAGGTGTACAAGAGCAAGAGAGCTTGCTGGCTGGCGCTGGCCTTTCTAGTTTCTGGTCTGTTCGCTGGCTCTTCATAAGGCTAGAGTCGAGGCGAGCTGTGAGTTAGTTCACGGTCGTTCTTCGGCCGAGCAGTACTGTGCCGTAAACAGTCGAGTGCTTTTAGTGAAACACCGTGTTCGGCCTCCTCGTGCTTGCCACAGTGTTGTTGAGAATCTGGTTCGTGATCACAGGTATGGTGACGTTCTTTTCAATGTTAAGATAAATTTTGAAGGGGGTTCGTGATATTTAAATTCTGGTTTCTATAGATTTGTTGCTTGTTAGGTGTGATGGACTTTATATGATCGAAACCTTGTTGTCATATAACCGTCAAATTATCACGTGTCTAGCCATTTCTGAGCTGCAAAACTTTGAGGCCCTGGATTGTGGCATTTCGATCAAACTACTGTGATTTGTATGAACGTACATAATTACAATGACGAGGTGCTGACAGTCGTGATTCTTTTCGCAACCCTTTATAGGCGGTAAAAACGCTTACCAACATCTCCTCGTTCTTTGCTGCATTACAGACACAGCCTTGAACTAGCCACTCAATTAATAATTTCTACCTGTAATGCAAGATATCGCAGATGAAATGCACCGAGCATTATTACACTTTTTTGAAGGTCACAAGTGAATGTTGAATTTCGGCGAGTCATTTGCATAATTTCTATTTTTATCGAAACTAATCGGTTAATAATATCAGTCGTTTAGGCGTCAATCCAAGCGCAAGACCGAGATATGAAGAGATTTGACACCTGCCTTTGCTTGCCGAATTTAGGCTATCGTAGTTGGTACAAAAGAGCGATTACATCGTAACGACGGTAATTCATGCTAATTATTATATGCTCGGTGATTGATTCAGGCGTGAAGTTTATTAAAAGTGTTGCGTGACGAATACACCAACCGAATTGTGTCTAAGGCTGCCACATATCCTGCAGCCCCTCCTTGAATGGAAAGGTTACTCATTTCATTTTCCAGCTTAGCTTCACGGTAAACCAAGGTCTTCTGTCTCAGGCTGTTTGTTTTCTAATTATTTTCACGAATTTCCCCGTCAATTTATTTTAACGGCCAATTACACGAGACTGATGTTTGATAGCTACACTAACAACTTCTGCATAGCTTTTTCGGTGAGTCTGTGGTCATCCGCCTGAATCGCCTACAGGCATAGTTTTTTGCTTCCAAACCATAATCGATAGATATCAGATCTCGTTAGATTGTTTCAGTTATGATTCACACTGTTGTAAAGCGTGATTCTTATTACGCCGCGTGATAAAATTCTTAATTATAACTATAAGGTCGAATTATATAAATCACCTTGATCAAAGGTTTTCCCACAATTCTAGTATTACTCACCGTGTTTAGAGAAAACAAATTTCACTGGCTGATTGTTTCTGGTGATAACGCAATGGGTCTAAACCAGAACAATGGGGTGATTTCGTCGGTGCAACACCCACATGAGGGCCCTTTTGGCCTTGGGGGGGTTCATCACCCATTTGCGCTTGGCTGGACTGATTGAACTTTTTCCACAGGATGTTATAATTATTGCTTCCTTTACACGTACCTCCATTTGTTGGGAATAGAAAAACAAACTTTCATAAAAATTGCATTTCCCATAACAAGCATGTGAGATAATTGTAATGTTTCCATTATAGAAACTGTTTTGTGAAATTATAGCAATAAGGCAACACATCGTTGCGTTTAATTTCAAAAGTACATCGAACAAACCGACCGCAAACTCTTTTAGCAAAGGATCTGACTGTAAATTCAAACTGGCAGACTAAATTATTGATCAATTCCGAATCTCTAATGCATCTGGACATAGTTAAATACGGTACAATAATACATACTATTATATTAAACTGGTTTGTCTGAGCCCCGTTATGTCTGGGTCATTGAGCGTGATATCCCCATGCTCTATGACAGGAGTCAACTGTGCAAAGATGTCGTACGTATACAACTTGGTTTAGGTGGGTTTTGAACCCGGGCCATATAAGCTTGACCGCACACAAACGCAAACGATGCGTGCTCTGCTGGCATTTATATACGCGGCCGTCAGTAGAGTGTGGGATGAACAGGAACTCACACAGCCTGTTCGCACGGGATTGTTTCTTTTTTTTGCCATCTGAAACTCTCATTAGCATAGAATTCCCACTCGTTTCCCTTGGACTGGATTTATTTCGACTCGACTCGGGCTGGATTGGACTGGACTCAATAATGACACCGATAGCCGTGTTGGCAAAGGTACCAAATGCTGGAATGATTTCGTGGGGCGCCGACAAGTGACCTAGGGCACTGAAAGTAATAAAATATGAAACATTGCCATGGCCAGCTTTGTGTGTTGATATTTTTAAGATTATAGAAGGTTTAGCCAACAAATGATAAGCATTTCCAATAAAAATGTGGAGGGCACGGTAGCAGCCTCGTGGAAACTGAAAGAATACGATGATGTGACGACTTGAACAAAATGTTTTTTTCGGCACAGTGAAAATGGCATGGGAAAGTCTACCGACAATTATGTCAGCATCAATGGTTCCGTGATTTCCTTGTACTTATTGCGCCAGTAAATTCGCACCACATTTCAGATCCTGACATCCCTTGCTTAACCGAGGAGTACGCTCGGTCTGTTAAACGACACCTCTTAACTTGTTCCAAGCTTTGCAATCTAGCTAGCCGATAATGCGTCTTCATTTCTGGCAGCCTCTCAATTCATTTATTGAGCGAGTTAACTCAGTCAGTATATATAACTAACTGGAGGTCCGTTCTTGATACTTTTTCCAAAGGCGTTGCCTAGTTTTTTAATTTGCGTGCAAATCTTATCTTCATTGTCTTTTGACATCATCAAACATTGAAAGTGCATTTTCAACTTTCTCCCCATCGACAGTCTTACATGGCAATAGGCTGATCATATCTGTGGCCTGATCACGCGTAGTTCTATCTGCCTTTATATCTGGCAGCTAGTCATTATCTCGATAGCCATAGCCACTGAAAGTAAAAGGTTAATTCTGTTGGCAGCGATGGCGCTAAGCTGGACTCGTCATCTGGGCAGACGTCCTATCACCTCTCACTTATTCCTGACGCAATTCCAGTGCACTTTCATATAAGGAAACCGTCTTGTAAATGTCATGCGAAATGCCTGATTTATTAAGGAAAGCGACACTTACCAATGGGTTTTTAATGATTTCCGATCAAATGTCTCCAGGAAATGTGGTCGCAACTGATCAAACGCGAAACATTTTAATATGCATCGAAGAGTTTTTGCCACTTCGTTGTCCTGTGACAGATCTCAATCAAAAGAAACTGTGAGATTTCTAATGACCCAAAAGCCTGTCAAAATGAGGAACAACAATTCTATTCTCATCACAGTCATCCGAGCATACAAACTGAACCTCAAACAACGAAACAAACCTCAAACACTGTGACCGCCTGTATCTTGTCGGCTACGGAAGTTATTGTAAGATTACAAACAAGCAATTAATTATCGTGTTGTTGAATTCAAATCTAAACGTTGGCGAAAGTGAACTATGCATAAGACTGGAGGAACGCATCTTTGCGCAGTTCCTTTGTTGGATTATTTGTTAATCGAGTTAACTTGAATCGCAATAAATCTGCATTTGTTAATGGCGATGACCCTAATAACTGGCCGCTAACTCCGAATGTGCCACTTTCCTCGGGTGGGCACCGTGCGTGACTGTGATCTTCTCTCGGGTCATTGCATGCTCCGGGCCGCGCCCTCCACGGGCACTCCACCGAGCACTCTATCGGCGTCCCATCAGTCGAAACATCAACTTCATCATAATCATCGTAAACAGCCGGCCAGTGCAATTATTGTGTGAAATTAGCATAGGGTAAACGGAGCGATCTTGGTCTAATGATTCTGGGTTCATTCCCAGCAGGCAAGTCGTGGGAGTTTCTAGTACACGGCGATCGAACCAAAATCAGGTGAAACTCCAAATTAAGAGGCTTTAACGAAAACCAACTAGTTGATTGCCAATTCAATAGAGCGCGAGAGAGAAAATCTTCATTCAAATACAAAAGCGTTTGTCAAGCGATTGCCAATGTAATAACGAGCGAGATAGAAAATCTCCTTTCAAATACAAAAGCATTAGTCTGAAAATCTGTTGTCATGATTGATACAAAGCAATTTTTTGCACTGTTTTTACCTGCACACGACTGTTCTCGTTCATTCGGCAAAAGATGCGCGAATGGCTTCATTTACAGCAGGCCACGAGTTGAAACTTAAATTATTGCAGAATTCATAAAATGGGTGTGCCATGGATGTCACAAACGCGCTAATGGCATCAAGGTGGCAAAATTATGGATTTAGTTTGAAATAAATGTGTTTTCCAGAACGATCTTGCTCGTCGCCATTGCAATGTTGTGCACTGGCTGTTTTTCTATTATCTTCGAGTCCCTTCACGACAAGAACAAACAAAACAATTACTAAATTCGCTTTGTCAACTGCACGAATAGCTCGGCCATGCCCATCCGTGCCCCACTAAAAGCTCCGTTAGTTCGATTATTCGATCCTGTCACGCCTCTCTCGATGTAATAAAGGCATTGTTAACTCTTGATTAATTTCGTGTGCCCGAGAATCGTTTTAACACTGACCTTATTCACTCGGTTACGGTTTTTCTCCTTTGGGTCACGAAGATTACGAATTTCGTTGTGAACGAAGAAGGATCGATGTTCACAAGTTCAGTGAGCGACTGATTAATTTCACATTGAATGCGTTTTTTTTTTTTTTTTTTTTT
>LVVV01432354.1:0-17551 GCA_001676325.1 Amphinemura sulcicollis
TTTGCAATAGACTCCGGGCGAAAGATCAATCAAACTTATTTTGCTTCTATGAGATGCACTACTAATAAATATGCAGCTTTGTCCAATACTCGTTGTTATTATTTTATAGCCGTGCCATGTTGGTTGTTATCTAGAGCATTAACAATCGTGGTAACTACGTCGATACAATCTCCCTAAACATGGCGCGGTGCGGTGCAGGCAGGCAGGTAGGTATATGTTATTTGGAATGGTTCATACTTCCATGTGCAACTTTTGTTTTCTTCACGTACAATTTAAATCAAAGTAATAACACATCAAAGAAGTAGCATTATTACATTTTATTAGCACTTATTTTATTTTTATAAGCACATGGCCGATGACTCCTTACAGCCCTGTTATACTGCACCTCAAACGAGCAATGCCGCCAGCGATTGAAAATGCACTTTTCTTTTCGCGATCCTTATATGCAATTAATTGCACATTGCAAAACTTTATATAGTACAGCTGCGTCGAAAGTTTCGCAAGTATTTAAAATGATCAATATCGTTGAACGAGAATTCAGCAATTGGCCATTAAAAGTGTTGTAGTCAAAAATTTCCCTGCCTACGCCTGGAAAATAATTGGGGCTCTATCCTTTGATGTGATGAGGGCGTGCGGCGGCCTTATAGCAAACTGGACCAGGAAGATGGCTGAATAATTTATATCAGTATAATAAGCGATCAAAATGTTCGATCCGATTGGTGTTTTAGAAGTGTTTACGACTCAACTGTGGTAGTATGTTTTCAAAGGTGTGTCAGTTGAAACATTGACAGCGACCGGAGGGTATAGATAAATAAAAATCGGCACGGGGTTTCGGTACATGCTATATTAAAATTTCATCTTTCTCAATCAGAAAGTAGTATGTTTCTTAAACGAACAGTTGTTCACGCGCGTCGTATAATTTATATGTTCGAGAATGGATTCGATAGATGAGCGTTCAACGTAATGCGACTTCCTGTCCACGCAAGTGTAAGGTACCTATGAGGAGATGGATCACCGACAAAAACACAAGAATCAGGTGTTCATTAATTTGGTCAATCGCACGCACTCTCGAAGATCAGAAACCCCGCCACGCCACGAGTAGTCAGGTTACGGTAGTTGGCCGGCCAACACGGACCAATCACGCAGACTGATTATACGCAACCCTTTTCTTTGTCAAGTTAGATTATATTTTCCAGCCAGACTTTAAGTGTTCTGACATAAAACAGTAAAAAATCGCAATAAATTATACATAAGTATAACAAGCCCGAAAAGCTTGCTGCTCTGATCGAGTTTTCTGGTTTTATTTAGTGGATTCTTGTCATGAATACGTTGTGTGCACATTGATCGCATGTTAGCGAACACTCAGCTGCTCTTGCTGCGATGGTAGATTTCTGATGCATGCCGGAATCCAAAAAACTAATATGGAACATATTTTTATTTTCTTTTGGCTAATTGCTGGCGTCAGATATGATTAACACTAGGCAGACATTGTCTTGTCTATGGCTGACCGCGAGTTATTAAGACTTTTTCATGCAAATCCTGGCACAATTTGAACAGGTCCTCGGCCGCGGCTGACACGTCAAACCAGTTGACTGTTCCTTGTCATTTACCGAGCAGACAGTGAAATTAATTAAAGAATTCATTATCAATAAACCGGATTAGTATTCCTATAAGTAGTGGCAATTCCAAGCCGGAATTTCGATCGGAATCAAATTTTATTGTTTTAAGCGATAATCACGTACATAAAAGATGGTAAAAGGAACCAGTTGGATTATTATTTTATAACGCGGTCGCTCTTGTCAGATCTAAAGCGACCGAGACTGGGCAAACACATGTTCTATAAATCCGGTCGGCAGCGCAATGAATCTATTGGCGTCTGAACTCGTACATTTCAGCTGGCAAATCGTAAATCTTCTCAACTGAAATTAATTTGTTTTTCCGAAAATCGTGATTGAATGATAGGGTCATGTACAAAAACAGTTCTCAAGTTGATTCGGTTGATTTAACTTTATTGCAATCAATAAGGAAACGATTTGCTGGGTGTGAAATCTAGACTTATCATACTGCAGATCCACCTGAACACTTACTAGACTTTGAGTTCAGTAGTTGCTAAGACCAATAGAGGACATCTTGCAGGTGCTTTACTACACAGCTAACCTTTGAGTGAACTGGGGAATTAAAGTGATTTTTCGTGATTCATTAAAACATTTTTTTTTCGGTTCACATTGGCGTAAATTGATGCAGCGCGGGAGGTCAACGGATGTGCCACATGAAAATGTGTGGGCCCCACTACACCTACCATTCATCCGTTGCGAGCAAAGACGCCAGCTGATTGCATTACATTTCTCACGCTGCGGCGAGCTCTGGTCTTCTCGGCGCTAGCTCCATGATAATTGCTATTGCATTCACTCTCCTCCAAAGATTGATTAGTCTGTCAAAGACTATCGCCGTCAATCAATACCCCCTTTATCAGATATTATTGGGGCGTTCACCTCGGCTTGATCTCTCATATGCATAAAGGTATACCTGGCTGTAAATGGCGGCTACCTTACTGCTGCAGCTGATCGCCGGTGGAAGAAATTGATTTTTACAGCGCATAAGATCCGCAGAGCGTTATTGCAAAAAAAAAATGCAAATACAAAAAACAAACCCTGGCCGCTTCATTGGAGATGTTGTGTTTGCTTTGCACGGCAAAAGAAGGCGATTAGTTGCAATATAGTCGGACTATACGAGCGAAATGCAGTTAGAAACGAATCATCAAACTCCTGATGGCAAGCACTATAATGTTGCCGCAAAATGTTATTTGTGTCTAACCACAAGCTAAGCAACTAACAATGCTCTCAAGTCTTGTAGACAAGGTTGCAAAATCGAAATTCTTCTTCAAAAGAACTTCAATTGAATGAGTGTAAAATTGTCTGGGAATGAAAAGAACCATGGAACGCGACTCGAGCGCATGTATCGTAAATCGCCTGGCCATTTCAAGTATTCGTTTGGTATCTACCGAATTAAAACAAGAAACCACATAGCCAAGACTGGGAGCTTGAAAAAAGTGGATGCAGTATAAATCATATGTGCAGGAGTGTGTTTGTAATGGAATGGATTCGGAAGGGACAGAGCGGTATTAGAGAGAGAGAGAGAGAGCGCGAGCTAGGAGGGGGAGTGCAGGGGGTGGTACGAATGACGATTTCAAAAAGATTTTGGCTTTAGGTGGCTGGGCAAGTGCCCTGGGGCGCAATGTCCCCGCGGTTCCCACGGTTGCAGGCTCTGGTCGATCTTCAGCCCCTGGGGCGGCGGGGGAGTCACTTCTTCTTCTTCTTCTTCTTCTTCTTCTTCGGACAAGCCATAAGACAACTTCTCCTCCATGCTCCTAACCAACATTGCTGATGTAGATGGTTGCGTTAACCTGTTTCTTTTTAGAAGATACTTGTTACAACTCGCACACAAATCAAAGCGATAGGCCGGACATTCTCTATCTGAAGAAGCTAAGCTTATGTTACATGGAAATGTCATCAATTGAAAGGAACCAGAAGAAAATCAGCCGAACATGCGACCCGCTATGCATACTTGATGGGTTTCTCAGGCGACCCAAGACTGTTCATCATTCGCTCGCTCGATCGCTTCATTTTGCGTGGCCGAAAGAACTGTGCGTATCCCAATTAAAGTCTGGCTATATTATCGCTTCTTTCTGCCCTAAAACGCGATGTGTTCAGTTGAAATCGTGTCTTCGGCCGTCCAGCTCGGCCTAGATCGTGTCCACACCACCATGATGGCCGAGTGTTTCTCCTCCATTCATGGTAAATGCCTGCTAATAATACAGTTTAATTGACTAATTTCCTCCAGTGTCCGGCGGTGGCTGGGCGCTACCAGAAGAGTGTGATGCTGGCTGAAGAAGAAGCTCCTGCCGGCCGAAGAGGAGGATGCGGCTTGCACGTATCTACCTACCTGTACCTGTACCTGTAAGGCTGTACGCGGTGCGATTCCGAGACCTAGTATCGTGATTTGAATCGTGACTTACCCCGCCCCGCCTCCTCCCTGTCGTGGAATATCCTATATCGCTTTACTACAAACAGCGTATTCCGTGGCTGCTGCCCGTGAGGCATTATCTGGAAAAACGTTCATTCATAAGTACATTCATTCAGTGTTGTTTCTCAGGAGAAATTAGCGGGGACATAAGAGTCAAGTGCAGTGCAATGTTTAGCACAGATGTTGCAGGCGACTTTTTTCCCTCCAGCGAGGAAACGCCGATGTCTTGAAGTAAGAAGAATTTTCTGATGGTAAAATCTGAACAGCGTCTCAAACTTAATCTCTTCTGAACACGCTTATCGAATCTAGATCAAGTTTTCGATCAATCATAAGCCTACACTATAACTCCCCCACGCACAATTCTGTGATGCGTGTTAAATCTTGAAACCTGCAGTGAGCAAGTTGTCTCGCAAGGGGAATTTAAACGCTGGGCGATGCTTCGATACTTTGACTTCAGTATCTAGCTTCTGACCAGATGCCGATAATTTCAGCGCTGCTGACCCCTGAAAAATCAAAATCACCGGAAGCACCGTTGGGCATTTTACGATTTGACATTATTATAAAACACTTATCAACGAAATGAAAGAGAACCCTTTTTTACAAACACGCATCTCGGTACGATATTCTCTGGCCAATGCAATCAAAACAAAGCTCAGAATTTCCGCCTCAGGCAGTTTCGGAACCAAATAAGGATCACGCAGGTTTAACATGACCAAGCTAAATAGTAAAACACGATGGTTTTCTGGCGATGAATGAAAATGGATATTGTATTCTGCGGACACGCTGTGTACATGGTATAGTCATGGTGTTTGTGTACAATGGTTTGGTTTCGTAAACATTGGCCACTGATAGATGTTTAGTGGGGCGTTTTTTTTTGTTTGTTTCAAAACTGAGTGATCTCGGCCGAACATTCTTCGTTTAGTTGATGTCACCTTCCCCGAGCTTCCCCGAGCTGGACGCAAATTGATATTAGATTTAAAAGGGATCAATTCCAACTTCCAGATGCTCCCATGCCGCCTGCCATGCAGAGTAACGAACCTGAAATATTTAAACACATTCATTGTGGACGCCAAACATAACTAAAACCTCCAACTCAATTTGCATAATGAATGAAACAAAACAAATATTATGAAACTCGGAGCGAAGACGAACAATAAGTCAATAAATTGATATAGTATGTCAATGAGGAACACAGAAAAAAGGCCAAGTAATCCTGAAGCTGGCCGGTAATTAAAAAGTGAGCGAAATGAAAGGTAATAATTAGGCGCTAAAGGCGGCTTGAATAACTATGTGTCAATTTAATTGTCCGAGCCACGGCTCGACCCACACGTGGAATCATTGAATTAGGCCCGAGAACGATTCATCACTGTACAATGATAAAAACAATATTATATCCGTCTGCATCTCAATCTGCTGGATGCTTGCAAATCGGACGAAGATGCTCCTGACACTGAGGATATATTTGTAATTAATGCTACCATGCGGGACGCTGACGTGATGGAGAGATGAATGCCCGACGGCGTTAACTTACCAAAACGATTAGAGACCAGAATTAGGTAACTTTTGTTTTATTCCTTTTAGAAGTACAAATCGAAACGAGGCCATGGACCTCTGAAATCTACATGGCAAAAATGTCTAGAATGCTTAGGGTTTCTGATTTATTATTATGGGCCTCTTTATAAAGACGGTGCATGGACGCGATTAACAGAGTTCAAAAAGTCAAAACTCGCGGTAGACAAGACTAAGCATGCTTTGCGTTGCCCACAAATTTAATGGTTCATTCGATTGAGGTGATCTCATCATAGTCGAATAAGAAACGTGATTGTAGTTAGCTCCATCTATTAATCACGGGCAAACTCCTTTATCACTTTTGATTTAGGTGGTTATGATCAAATGTAAAATGCAAGCCATAAGCCGCGCAGCGCCTATTAGAAGCAGTGGCGGGCGTTTGGTTTGCTGCTGGGAGAAGTAGCATTAGTAAGTTTTTAAAACCACACACCTTGGGTCCCTAAGGTGCATATTATTAGCATTGCATTTTTAATGATTCAGTCAATAGGTACTCATACGTAGGCGCCTTTGCACTGAAGGTGCATATTAGTAAGTTTTCAAGAACACACTACGCACCCGTGGGGCGCATATTTGATTACATTTCAAAATATTTAGAAAAGATCCCAATAAATGCACCCTCTGGAAGCAAAGTGTGGTTTCAAATCATGCTAATACGAACCTTCGGCTCAAAGGCGCCTGGCGGCGCTAGTTTCCACCATGAGTGATGGGTGCTGAATTACTAGAAATGTAATATTTATATGCCCTGGCGCGAAAAAAGGGGGGTTCTAATACTTCCTAATAGGCACCCTCGGCGCCCTGCGGCGCTTGTCTGCTAAAGAAGCAGTGCCTCCCTTGCCTCTACGGACCGCACGCCTCTGGTTAGACCGTGTCTCGCATGTGTTAGTGTACGGTACACCGGACACGTGAGGATCGCAATTCACACCTGAAATATGGGTGCAACAGGTGGCGGTTGAAATTTCTAGCGCTAGGCGCAGGCATGCTGGCGAGCGGGCGTGTTTCTGGGGTATTTTCCAGGGCAAGGGACACTTTTCCGACTTGTTACGTGGGTTCTTGGAAAAGCCAAGTGAAAGGTGTTTTCCCGGATATAATCCGAATATAGTGGAATTCGAAAACATGTTTTTTTTCGCGGCAACACATGTGAAGTTAGGTTGGGTGCTCTGATGATTTTGGTTTACTGGAGGTGTCGCTACAATTTCAGGTTCAGTGGGGTTGGGATAACGTCTGAATATTTAATATCGAGGAAAGAAAGCAATCAAGAAATTCCTTCTAGTTTGTGACGCAAGCAGGATGACGTACAAAAGAAAATATGGGTGTGCTTTCATTGTCATATCTATTATGGACTTTTATTTCTTATCGAGAGTTATAATAAGAGTGCCGGCCAAGGATATTTCTTGGAAAATGTACACTGCCGTTCGGTCGGTTCTGCTTTCAATTTAATTTTCCGTTTTTTCTCATTCTGAACCCTAACCTCAAGTAGATTCGTGTATAGGCATTGCTTAGCGGCTGCCATTTTCTTGAGTTCCTTATAAAGAAAACGTATCTATGTACAGAAAACGTGACGTAGAACTGGGAGTCATACAGGAAAATGTTCGCGGGAAATCACGGAAAACCTCAACCGGGGATCGAGACGTGACCTTGACTCGGTATCCCTTGCCACGTCACCGGTGCAGCATAATCACAACAAGTGTTGCTATCGTTACTGTTACCCCCCTTTGTCTTTTTGTTCCCATGAACTTGACATGGAGAAAAATCCAGCAACGGTATTGAAACATATTCTGTATAATATTCACCCCCCCCTCACCCAACCCCTCCCCCCCTGTCCCATCACGGCTGCATCTGCGCAATTCTTTATATCGTCACTTTAGATCGGAGATAAAGACAATTAACAAGTGGTCGACAAGTGTTGTAAAGATGTCTTACAACATCGATTGACCCCAGCAGCGATCCAAGGAGATAATGCACTTTTATTTTCCATTACATTAATTATATGACGCCTACTTCGCCGCCGTGTTTTCATTCTCCGAGTGCGAGGCCTAGAATCGCGTCTCCCGTCGCTGTTAAAATTTCACGAGCAAGCTTTATAATATTAATTTCAAACAAAACATTGTAATAAAGGTTCCATCGTTGCGTTGTGTCAAAACCGTGCTATGAAAAGTATTCACGAAAAAAACCCGATATACAATCGCAATGGACGGGCGAAAAGTATAATGCAAGCTGAGAAATTATTGACTTTTACCTACGTTTTAAACAGCATTAGAACTACAAACTAAGTGAGGTTAATGCAGGACTGCCACATCCACATTAAGTGTGGAAATTAAGATAAGATGATAATGTATGGAAGGGACGAGAGTGTAATTCTGAGTAATATAGAGGCCTGGTATATAGGTACTCAGCTCTAGAGTCCATGTCTGAATATTAATTCATCTAAATTGCGATGAAGATATAGCTTTTAATAATGGCACATGCATTTTCCCAGCCCGGCTAATGCTGCGTGCCAGACAAACGAACGGGTGCACATTTTGACTTTTGATCACTTTAGGAGGCAGCGCGTCCCATGAATACTCATTGCCGAAGTGTCGCTTTCGACTTACAGATACGAGGTAATCCAATACGGCGAAATCTTAGAAAATAGGAAGACGGACATCCCTCTCAAGCCGTCGCTAAGAATGTCATCAAGAAAGTAAGCCAATAAAACGCACCGCGATGAACGATCGAGACTCCGTTCCTTCACCGAAGTCAACGTAACACAAACGCAATCCCCTGCATTATACTCTTTTACAGGTAAACGACACGCGATTTGCTTCTATCTATCACTTATTATTATAATGACAGGTGGTCAAGGGAGCTCCTTGCGTGGCTGGCTACTACCTTCTCTTCTGTAAGACGTTCGATCGAAGACAATGGCTGCTGTGAGAGATCGAGACAGTTGAAGATAATGCTACTCACTCAGTGCAGATAGATCACTCTAGATCACTTTTTAGATCACCATCAACACCTCGCGCCATCATAGCCATCGTGTCGACTATAGTGGCTACAGGTTAGTGGCTATAGTGGCGCAGTTCGTCCGTTGCTGATGACGGGTTAAAATCTGCTATTAACGATACTTTTACAAATCGCTTTTATAAAAGCCTCAGGTATGCAATAAGTCAAACTTCGATAGCTATTTTCATATTTTATGCTCCGCTCGTTACGGATGATTTGAAATTTGATTTCTGGTTCTTGCTAATTTAGAATAGCAATATGTCGATCGTTATTTTATGGCAACATAACATCAACGTTCACGAACTGGGACTTACTTCTCGCGATGTTTTGCTTATTGTCATCTGTCCAGACCACGGCCATACATACGCTGCTGTGGACGCCATTTCCTTTCCCGCAACAAACACATACACACATACCGAGTTTCCTGAGAAAGAAAGTTTGCTATTCTTTGAAACTGTCAGCAAGCAACAAACACATCTCGTCCGTACTAAACATTGTTTACTGTCAGTGTCAATGTGTTATTCTCGAGAAGTCCGAAGCAAGCCAGTCTGCGAGTGCATCAACATCTGCTGGGCTGGCTGGCTAGCTGGTGCGGTGACCATGGTGGTCATTTCTAACCTCAATCTCTGCGAGCGGTTGCTGCTGCCGCCTCCGCGCCGCGCTTGTGGGATAAAGAGCAGGACGATACGCGGTGCACGTAGCTCGGTCGCTAAACAACACCACTCCACTCATACCGACAGACATGCCGGGGCAAGAAACCCGACATCGGGCGTAAATGAAGCCTAATATAGGAGGAGAATTGCAAGATATGGTGGCAACGTGGAATTAGCAACTAGCTGTCGATAGATGAATTGCCTAAAGATTATGATAAAACACATCGAGAGAATGTTAGGCTGCGCAGTTCGTGAATTCCATGGTTACTCAATGCACATACCGAATGTAAGATAATCTATTATAGAAGAGTAATAAAATGAAAATGCGTTATTCTCGACGTCCTGCAGTCTCTTCTTGGATTTATTTCAAAGTTATTTCATTAAAGTTATTTCATTTTAATATCACCTTCGCCTACGATTTGTGCGACCACAAACAAGTCGTCATGGATGAATGATATAAAAAATAATTAAATATAATTTGAAGATATGAAGCACGTATTTACCATTGGTTACGCTGGCGAAAATATTCCGTCAAAGGAGATTTCCTCCGTGAATATAACACTTGGACGCTTCTTGTGAGGTAACTGTAAACGTATTCTCTTCTCGATACATTTGGTTACGCCACAGTTACGCCGTGATGTATTTATATTGCAAGACACTTGCGCTATACAACTTGTATTCTTTTGTTATGTGCCTTGTTTTCGCATAAATGGAAATGCCAGCATTAAGATAGGTATATATATTTCAAATCAAAGTCCAATAAAGTTGGCACAAAGCATGAGGGATGAAGTATCGAAACCCAAAACGTGACAGCAGTGACCATTTCAAATTTCGAATGTGAAAAGTGCAGTAATAATCATTGCACACTCCACTTTTCGCATCCAAGGATAGTACTACTGTATTTTCTATACTAGAAGCATTACTAATCTGTCAAAAGCAGCTCACAAAACCATTAGCTACGCAGGCGCAATAACCACGTGTTGCACACGTGACGAAAAGTTGAAAACGTTGAAGAAATAACTAATTTTATTTTAGCATAGTGCATTCGTCGCGTGCGGTACGAATTATTTGCTACCTTTCAATCGTTTGCTTACGTGGATGGCCTTACGGCGCACGCGGCTCAGAAATACCAACAGAAATCTGCATTTCGATGTTACGACAGCGTGACGTTGAGGAATGCACTGACATGAACCTACGGAGCAAACAAGAAATGGGATGGGCTTTGTCTTATCTGGAGCGTGCATTATTTCACCAATCAGAGCCGGCTGTGGCGATATTGCAAGCATTACCACCAACCAAGATACTTGCACACGTGTGCAGACATTGGCCGCTTGCGCCATTACCTCAATTACCTATCACAATTAAAATAGTGTCCACGTTTCAAAATTGTGCCTTGGATGGTATTTTTCAAATTGACTTATTAAATAACGTGCTTGTAGTGTGGGCTGAAAGTTGATGGGACTGAAGTAGAAGAAGAGGAGGGAGAAGAAGAAGAAGAAGAAGAAGAAGAAGAAAAAGAGGATAACAACGCCTTGTTAGTCGTTGGAAAAAGTGAGATGAATTGACGCAGAAAAAGTGACAAGCATGAGAGGTCAAGCCGCACTGGACGTAGCGAGCGAACTGCGGCTCTTTTTCGTCTCACCCGTAATTTATTAATATGGCCAACACTTATCTCCGTGATGTCTTGAAGAAAAAACCCGAGTGAAATTATTCTGATGATTTAAATGACAAGACTGGCCGGCGCTCGAATCACGCACTATACTCTCTGATTAATCTGCTGCTATTGGGGAAAGAATGCGTAGTGACAAAAACACATCAATCGAAGACGTGGTCGCGGCACGGCGCTTTGTGTATCCGCACAGAGAACACTAATTACTGCACAAAGCGCTAGGTGCCATCAGTTAAAAGATTTAACAATTAACGCAAGAGAGAAGTAATAAAAATAATAATAATGATAATAACGTCAATGTCATAACAACAACAAGCGCCTACACTACCCGTAAATCACCCTGGCCGTGTGCTATTTTCGATTCCGGGTTCAAAAGTGAAGAAGGAGTCAATTAACGCGAGATTTTTCAAACAATTTACCGGCAGTTTATCAAAAAGTTTAAGTAGGCAACTCTTTCTCCGGCCATGTAAAATGACTTTGAAGAATTACAAAAAAAGAAAAGAGCTCACGCTTATATTGCCCCGGCATTGCGATTAAGGATCGTTGTATTTATTAGGGCAATTTATCATAGTAAATGAGTTCAGATTCACGTTTGGGTACCGATAAGTACAACAATCGCTGCACGGGCATGAACAGACTGATCGAAACGTACAATAGATTCGCAATGAGTGATACAAATCAAATGTCGCGTATAGAGTTCAGTTGTACCTGTTTTATACGTTCTGGATCGCCTATGAAATAATCTATCACCGCGATATCTGACCTCAACGTCTCCATGATTGTGAAAGGAAGAGGACTGACACACGCAATCCATCTCGCAGGGTCCAACGCAAACGACATTGGACCGCGGCTATATAGGACACCTACATGAAAATTCATTTTTCCTATCGCTAATCAATCTCTCTTGTCCTCGTACATGTGAGCAATGCTACCGGAGAGAGGATTGTTGCATGCCATCACCACTGGCATGCCAAATGCCAAATAACACTGACCATAGTATGTGCCATGTGAGATTTGTTCGTCATCAAAAAGCTTGTGACTTTGAATTATCAACGAAATTCATCTAGAACCACAAATCATTTTTGAACTGACGAATAACATAATATGTGGCAAGAACAATGGGACAATATCTCGATCTGCACTGCACATTCCGTTAGACGGAGGAGCTGTGTCTGTGCACAAATAGGTGAGAGCAGTAGCGCTTCTTGGCGGGTGGTAGCAGTCGATCGGTGGCACTTGGTGACGATCGCACCTGATCTCTGATTGCTGCTTGCCAAAGAGGTGCAATCGTTCAATCGTCGCGTCAATCGTTTGATTCGATCGACAGGGACACTGGTTCGTGCTCGACGAGGTGATGTTTCGTCGCTGATTCCATGGAATGTGCAGTAGTCGCATGAAGTGAGTTTCAAAAGTCTGCCGTCTGCATCCTTTAACCCCTCGTTGCCCCTCATATTGTGATTCGCACTGTTTTTCTCGTTTTTCTTCAACTCAGTATGACCTTGAGTAGGTAGACTTGGCCATAGTCCGAAGTCGATGATCCAGTTTTCCCTTTTTGCACACCAAGATTTTAAACTAAGACCGAAATGCGAATTTTTTACGCGTGGTGATGTAATTGGGATAAAAAAAACAAAACCATGACATTGCTTATGTGTTACAGAATTAAATAATTTTCCAATGCATTAGAATTTAGCTCACCTTACTCACTTGATCAAAAGGCCAGGCCGACATGTTGGGTCCAGCTTAAATGTGCATGCTGCGGAAGCGAGCGAGCACGCGCCAGACTTGAACTCAGGACCGGCAAGAAGTGAATAATGCGGATGTGCCACAATGGGTGCCGGTCCTGGCTGCTCTAGCTCTGACTGGCCAAATATCGGCCGATAGCGATACCTCTTGGCCGGCGATCGTACGGCTGTAAATCTGTCTCGAATTCTCTAACTTTAGACTAAACTGGATGTTGTGCACTTAATGATGATCATTACTAAGTGCTGTTTTCTGCTGCCTACGCGGTGGACAATTAACAAACACTGACCAATCGCATCCGACGCGAGGCTGGCGCTGCCAAAATGCATTCCTGGCGTTGTCGGCACAGACTCATTGTTGAAAACAAGAGAAATGTCAGACAGTGTAACGACTAATCTAGGTACATATTATTATTGCACTGTGTACCTTTCGAGCAATACGACAGCAATAAAACCGATTCTCTGTCATTTGAAGGAAAAAACAGTCTCAAAAATATCAAGTTATATCGTTATCGTTAGTAAAAATGAACGAGAAACAGGAATTTTTTAAACGGTGATTTGCGAGACTGGCGCTCATGAAAACGAAGTTGCGCAAGTAAGAAATAAGTAGTCATTTATAAAGACAATAAAATCATCGTCTGAACTAAAGATTTTTCTTATTAGTTAAATATGTCAATTTAGATATGATTGTATTAATTATAGAGTGTAGGATACAATAGATGTAGTTCGCACTCGGACGCAATGCGTGTCTCTGGTTCCCAGCACGCACTGAGACGCACTCGACGTCTGCGACAAAAGACGCCGACAGATCTAGTAATGGCGTCGGCGACACAGGCAATTATTTTCTAACGCCTACTCACATCGCCTATAGCTCCATGCAACACCCTTTACTCCGGCAGGCAGGCAGGCAGGCGGCCGCTAATAAATTAGGTTTAATAAATCGTGGAGTGGAAGTAATATGTCTGCGAACAATGAGAGTGCAGCGATGACATGTACCCATTTGGCACGGGATCAGTGGCACAGGACCGAAATAATAACAATTGACTTCCAGGCAAGGCACCCAAAGAGAACAAGTGCATGTATTGAATCGAAATCCTGGCCACACCACTTTATAATTCGTAGAGATATCAACATCAAGGTGTCGGATCGAAATCAAATTAGACATGCGAGAAAAAAGAGAGTTGATTCCGTTAGAACTACGTAATCATGAGTTTGACTTTAATTTGATTGACTCTTTATAATCCGGCGGGACGCAAAGAATAAGCAGTGCGAGTGTGAATGTCTTTTTCCATGACAGGAAAATGTGGTAGAAAGTTGTGGAGAAGTTCATTCATTAAATCGTCAAGTGGCTGTAGGTAGGTATAACTAGAGAGAGAGGTGGGGGGAGATTCGCTGATATTGGAGGAAAAGTGGGACAATGCAAAGCCTCGCGGCCGCAAGATTGATTTTCTTTCGATCGGATATGTGTACTTATATATACTATAACATAAGAGAGGCGATTGGTTATGAATGTTCTGTAATAACTCACGCAGCGGGACAATGATACTGATCTGTGGCACCAAAGCTACTCCTTTTTTCGAGAGGAAGTACAATAAGTAAAAAAACAAATAAAAAATAATTTAGTCCAGATCTAACGACCATTGCGATCTCGAACCAAACGATTGCTTTCGACGCACAGGGCGGTGAGTGCCCCCTGAAAGGTAGGCCACACGCGCTGCTCGCAGCTCCCAAGTGCGCAATACTCGCGGACAGAAATGGGTAGCTGCATGTAGCTTTATTTCCTATAGAGATTGCATTCATAAAACACAAGTTGACTTGCCCGCGACTGACTGGCTCAATCAGAAGCCTAATCATGCGTCAGTAATGATTATTTTTCTATCCACTCTAGATCCGTAATTCGCCAAGACCTTAGCGGGTTGAATGACAAGCAAACTTGTACTCCCTTTTTCGTCTTTGAGCTCAGGAATCGCAGAATGGCCATTTCTTACATCGCCAGCTGCTTCGCCGCCGTCGTCGCCGCCGCCATTTCATTCGATTGCCTTGAGCCGAAGTCGGCATGCCACCCCCATAAATATTAGATTACGAAATCACGAGCTGCATAATGCAGTTTCAAGATACCTACACCAAGTTTGAATCTGCTGCAAACTCGCTTCTAAAGATGCGATGCGATGTCTAGCCACTGATACATATAGATTCTGCAATTGAAACAATCATTCCGAGAATCACCCACGCCTCAGAAACGGGTTGAGAAATGTTTTGACCAAGTTTAGATCGAAAAGAGCGCGAGCGCGCGTGTCCAAAATGGGACTATTATTCAATCCAGGCTTATAAGACTCCAAACCAAACGAGACGCGGTCTGGTCTGGTCGGTCGGTCGCTGGCTGCAGCTTTATGTTATTGCTCACTCGATTGCCGTTGGATTAGCATTGTTTTTAAGACTGTTTGGCAGAGGGTGGAAAACAGCAGAACCCGATTCAATGCAGCTTCTGTTTGATTTCTCTTGATCCCGTTAGAGGCCGGGACAGAGCACTTGCCAGGGAGTTCAACAGGCTGTCATGGCAAAAACTATGACACGAAAACAGAATGAAATCTGTAAAAAAGTTAAAACCGCTGATTAAATACGATTCCCAGAATTGTCATTAGGTTGTTCATGTTGTAATGTATCTCTATGCGCAATATGTATATTAGAACTCAGTTTGTGTTGCTTTGTAAGATGAGCGTAGCGATAGTGATGGTTGCTAAAAAGTGAACATGTAAATGCTAGTATATAAGGGATTCTAAAAACTTAAGTACCTGCAATTTTTGCACATGTGTTGCATTTTATTAGGGTTCTCATGAGCAAATTTAGGTCAAGTTCCTTTCAGAACTTTGAAGTTATCGACTCTTCAACAGTCTATTTGGCCGTTGTGCCTAAAAAGGGTATAATGTCGAAGCTGAGAACACAAATATGTGCCCTGCAACTTTGATCTAAATCGGAGCAGCCGCTTGGCCGGTAGGTCGCCAGCAATTAGTAAACACACAAAAAACAACACCTATACGCATGGATCTACAAGCATGGATCTACAAGCATGGATTTTATCTGGAGTCAGTGAAATTGAATTGAGTTTGTTCAGCTCGCTTCGTTAATCAACAATAATGTTTACAGGGGGTACGTTAGTACTTATGTAATAAAGAATTCAGATTTCAGTATATTTTCAACGTTCAGCTCTAAAGCGTTCACCCCCACCTTCTTAGCCGATAGGTCTTGAGACCGCTGAACAGTCAGCAAGGTGAGATCATCACAAGAAGAAGATGCGTTTCCTGGACTTAATAATTGGTCGTTTATCACTGCTTAGAGACAATTGCACTGTTCCTGGGAAGATGGTCGACCGCAGCGTCCACGGGGTGGGCAAGATGCCCTGGGGGCGCAAGGGGCGCCGCGTCAAAAGTCGACCAGTCAGTCTCCGGTCCCGTCTCGTCTCGGCGGCGATCTCTACTCTCCGCCGCCGACTAGTGATTTACAGTTCGATATAAGCCCACTTCCAACTCGCCCACACTTCGGGCGATTCCATGGGGCGACTCTGGCCGACATCAAACTTGGCGATGATCGAGATTCGTAGAGATGAAACACTGTATCCTAGATATTTCGCAGAATACCCTCATTATAAGTTGCCGGGGAGGATTGTATGGGTGAATTTCACTTGGTTTGATCTATATATAAGTGGTTTACGGTTGTTTGTAGAATGGAATATTATTTGGTGGACCCAAAAAGAGTAAGTCCAAACTTTTTTTTTTGCAGAAATAGCGGATCGCTTTATGCGAAACTGATGGAAATCTTGACTCACCAAATTTGGCATTAGCATATTTTTTTGGAATATGTGGACAAGTTAATCAAAAAGTAAAATTATTCCAGGATGTCGTCCAAGTGAGCGAATGAAATTTCTTTTGGCTGCATGTTTAAAACCATGAAAACATCACGCCAGGAGAATTCTGCACGTTTGCACTACCAACCAACCAACACCCAACCATGATTGGACAAACACCATCAGCAGTGCAAACCAATAATCACATGGAACGATCGACATGGGCTTGATCAATGGAATCCGCGAGCAAAATGATTGAAAACGATTCAACCGCTGTTTCAAATCACATCTCATTACCAGCGAAACGATCTGTTGCCGGTATCACGGCTACCTGCGGTCGCCTATAGCTTCACACACGTAGGCTTCCGAGTAGGAGGACCTAGAGGCGCCTAGAACTGTCCAGTCTCTGGCCCACTCGAGAAGAAGACTCTCGCCAATGCCAGCTTCCAAAATCAGGGTTCTGTCTTCTGTTCCGCTTGCATTTCAACGATAACATTGTTTTCAAAGTGTCAAAAACGAGAAACGGATGTTGGGTATTTGCAACATGGAACTAAATAGCAAAGATATTTATTAGTGGGCGTCATCTCCTTGCGATGTCCAGAAAAGTTGCAGGTTTAGGCATCTTGGTGTTGACCAAACCTTCAATTTCCGAGCGACAAAACAAGCATACCAATAATAATTTTCTATATAATACCAACACACAGCCAGCAAGGCAAGAGTGAGCAAACAAGTACAAATAAAATGCCGATCTAAGCTGCAACTATCTTCGCGTATTGAACTCGGAATGTCTACTGCACGGAGTTGGACTGCACCTGTATCGGCCGGGAGGTGAAGTCAGTCTATCAGGATATCCTGGAGATGACCTCAATGCGAGCAGCACTTTTTAAAGGATATCAAATTGCAGGAAATTGATCTGCAAGTGCAACGGTTGCAAGTGGCATGACTACTTTTTATTTTTGTTTCACTTCAATGCATCCCTAAATGAACTGAATTGGGACTAATTTTGAGTTACGTATTTTTCCATGTGTCATTTATTTTGAATTGAAAAAATTACACTTGCACAAGCCCCATGTGA